>CAUZXS010000603.1:12500-125316 GCA_963585895.1 Sepioteuthis lessoniana
CATATCTATCTATCTATCTATCTATCTATCTATCTATCTATCTATCTAAGCTTTGAACACAGTATTCTGAATTGCTGTTCACTTCACTATCCACACACACACACACACACACACACACACACACACACACACACACACACACATAACACAAACAAAACCCCATGAACTAATACATCAGTTCGTCTGGCCATTTTACACTCAATCTCTGTAAATCTTGATAAGATTTAATTATTTCCTAATTTTCTTTCACATCTTTATTTGATTTTCCTGATTTAATAAACGAAAATTCGTTTTTGCCAATTTTGATCGTCGTTTCAAACAACAATTTCATTTTGATTTCAATGCGGAAGTGTCAGTTTACCAACAATTTGCAAAGAAATTTACAAATCAATCATAAATGGAATTTCAAGCTGAAACGAAGCTGATCTGAATATTTCACACCGGTTATGTCAGCTGAATTTGAATAACATTTAGCAACATATACGAGAATCTCCTCCTCTTCCTCCTTCATCATCATGTTTCCTTTCTTTCTTCCTTCCTTTTGCCTTTCTTCTCATTTTCCAATTACTCTTTCTTTCTTTCTTTTTCTTTCTTTCTTTCTTTCTTTCTTTCTTTCTTTCTTTCTTTCTTTCTTATTACGTCTTTCTTTCTTTCTTTCTTTCTTTTTTTTCTTTGTTCTTTCTTTCTTTCTTTCTTTCTTTCTAATTACGTCTTTCTTTCTTTCTTTCTTTCTTTCTTTCTTTCTTTCTTTCTTTCTTTCTTTCAGTATTTTTTTTCTCAAATAAAATTATCTGTAGCGAGTGGCATCTTTTAAAATTAAGAATGGATATCCAAAATTCGTCACATTTGTGAAGAAAAATCGCGGGTTTTTCGTTCGAGCTTAGATTCCTTCCGAGCGCTTTGACGGAAATGAAATTTTCGAACAAGATGTCTTCCTTTGTTGAAGCTGACATAGACGATTCTAAAATTGGATACAGATACGCCAGAAAGATCTCACTTCACACACACACACACACACACACACACACACACACACACACACACACACACACACAGATTTTGTTTCATTCATAATCATAGAATTGTGAATGTTAACAAATTCCCAAATAAAAAGAAAGGCTCGTTAATCTATTCACACGTAACCTGTATCTTTTTATTAAGAAATCATTTGCACACACACACGCGCACACACACATACACACACACTAATATATATATATATACAGGCGAGTGTAGACAAACACATATACGCATGCACATACACAGACACACAGAGAGACTCAAATATGGACACACAGAGACACACATACACATACATATACGCGCTTGGACACACACATACACCCATACACAAATACTCAAACATAGACACGTATACATGCACTCAAATATGGACACACACATACACACGTATATATATATATATATATATGCTCACACGTGCACACACACACACACACACACCGGCGCTCAAACATGGACACACGCACACACGGACACAAACGTGGGCACATGGACACAAACGTGGGCACACGGACATGGACACGGACAAACATACTTTCTTACACACAGGGGAACACAGACACACATTCAAATATGGATACAAACACTCACGCAGGTATTCAAACATAGATCCACACATACGTACACACACACATATATAGGCACAGGGATACGGACACATGGAAACGTACTCAGTCATACACACGGGGACACACATACACTTAATCAAACATGGATACAAACATACTCACAGGAACTCACACATGCATTCACGTACACGTACGCACACACAGAGATACACACAAGGGCAAAAGGATGCGGACACACGGAAACATACTCACTCAGACTCAAACATGGAGACACACGCAGAGGCACTCAAATATAGACTCACGCATACGTACACACACGAGCACACGGATACGGACACACGGAAACATATTCCCTCACACACACATGGACACACACACACGTGGACGCATACACACTCAAACATGAAGACACACGCAAAGGCACTCTAACATGGACCTACGCATACGTAAACAAGCATACACAGACACACAGACACGGGCACACGGATACATACATAAGGAAACATACATGTGGACACACACACACACTCACGCATTCAAACATGGAGGCCCTCTCATACACATACAATAAGGAGGTGCCCGTGGTGTGATGGTTATCGTCGCAGGAATTGGACACGGCGACACGAGTTCAAATCCTGGACTGATTGCATTTCACATAGCACTAATACTCTTGAGAAAGGTATGAATCCAATTATTCTCCCTCCAGCTATGGGTAAATAGTAGGGCAGACTAGGTTCTTCAGCCTTGGTGAGGCAACTAGTCTAGGAGAAGGAAAACTCTGAATTCAAACCTGTTAAACTCCGCTTAAAAAATTGATCTTGTGTCATATCCTGCCCGAGCGGAGGGGTTGGGTAAATATGATGAGTTGTTGAAAGAAAATACATACCTTGAAAATCTGAAAAAATGAATTAGATAAAATAATTTGGCTTTTTTCATTTCCATCATCAATATTTTAGGGGTTTTAATTTTGCTTGGATGTATTTACCCAACTCCTTCACCATGCGCAGGATGAAACACTAGGTCAAATTTTAAGCGGAATACAGCCTGTTTAAATTCGATGTTTTTCTGTCACCTAGACCGGTAGCCATACAAAGGCAAAAGAACACAGTCTGTCCTACTATTTACCCCCAGCTGAAAAGAGAACTTAGGGATTCATCCTTTCCCTAACGCCATAAGAAATGCAAGCACCCCCCAGTACTTGAACTCGGAATAGCCGGATTCATTTTCAACGACCCTTGTGTATGTGTAGTGGATAGAGAGAAAAAAAAAGAAGAAAAATAAAAGAAATAAAATAAAATACATTAAAAAAGTGCAGAAATTCCCAGAAGCCCCTGATAGAAAGTGAAGGCGTTGCATTCCCAGAAAAAGAACCATCCCTGCGAAAATGAGAAATTCGACCTCACTTCAGACAGAACGGACGCTATTTCATGCGGCTGCAGGCAGCAAACACATGGTCAGTTAAGTTTATTAGCCTGACACTATGTCTGCCACTTGCGATCCGACACTCAAAAACAAGCCACCTAAGAACACCAATTTGGACTTATCAACTACCGGAAAGCGTCAAGTATATTTTAATATCTTGTTTGGGAAACGCAACCATTTCATTTGGATTCAGGAAGAATTTTCTCACCCACAGAATAGTTGTTGAACCCAGAAATAAACTTAATCGTCATCTTCCTTTATTCCTTTCCTCTGTTATTAAAAACAAAACAGACAATTCTTCTGGTGCCCTATTAATGTTATCGTAACACTGAAGAATAGCACACAGTAGCGTGTTTTTTTCTTTGTTAGCGCTTTTGCGTCAATTTAACAATAAGGCATTTTCCAGTCAAATTTGAAACTTACTGATTACAGCATAAAGTCTGTGTTGCGCTCAACCTGATTCTATATTATATCAAGGGAGACAACAATTAACAATTAATTTACTATTTTTATTCTTATTTATTTGTTCGATTGAAATTTAAAAAAATATGACCCCTTTGATAGAATAATTGTAATAACTAGGACGATATAAAAAGTTGAAATAGGAATTGATAATACTGCGTCTTTAAAGTTAGTAAATCAACTATTTCTAAACTGAATTTTTCTGTGTTGAACTTTCTTTTAGCCTATCTCTGTCTGACTGTTTTCTCTGCCTCTTTCACTGTTTTCTCTCTTTTTTAAAATTGAGATTAAATCATTTGACCAAAGCCAATGTTGAAAGCAAAACACACACACACACACACACACACACACACACACACACACACACACACACACAAAACACTCAAACTTACATACATATATATATATATATTTCAAAATGAATAGGTCCACTAAGAGATTTATATTTTTTAAAGAATTATCTATTTCGTTCTTACGTACATGTATGTTTCCTGCTCGTTGCTTTCGTCAGAGAACATTAGGTATTTTACTAGGTTTTTTGATTGGATGTGGTATAAAGCCATATGAATGGGGCACTCAATGAAACTCGAACTTATTCGATCTAACAAACATACACGAGTGAATTCCAGTCTCACTGGGTGTCCCATTCATATGGCCTTGTGCCACATCCTAGCAAAAAGACTTAGTCAATTATTATATGTTCTCTGACGAAAGCAACAAGCAGGAAACATACATGTATGTAAAGACGAAGTAAATAATTCTTTAAAAAATGTAAATCTCTTAGTGGACGTACTCATTTTGAAATATTTACTTTTTTCTCTCTTAGGACAAGCAAAAAATTCTTTATATATATATATATATATATATATCCCTTACCATACCAAATAATAAGCTGCGTCATTTTTTTGTTTAGTGTGACTGTCTCCTAAACGAAACTATCTTCTCTCTGGTTATACATACCAGTTTCTACTGAAAAAACCTAGGTAACTGATGTATTCAAAAGTCACCCCACTCTCTCATATATATTTATATATATATATATATATAGTATAACCCGGATATAAGAGACCATGTCATAGGAAAAACCCAGATATAAGATATTTTTAATATCTAGTCCCAAATTAGAGCCTGTGTTAATGTATATAAAATAGACCAAACCCAGATATAAGAGACTTCTTCTCCGGTCCCGGTAACTTTCTTATATTCGGGTTGCACTGTGTATGCATAAGTGTTGCAACAATCGTAGAGCTTGCAAGGCTCTAAATCAGCCGAGTGCTACTAATTTGATTGGTAGAAGAATTTACTACCCTAAATAATACTAATTTCAAAGGACACCGCTTTTAAAATTACCATGGCGTCAGAAATTCTACTTACATATCAGTGTGTGCGTTTATACTTTGGTATGGGTTTTCCCTTTAATACCATCACAGCAGTGATACTATTTAAACCGTAGCTCGGAGGCGGGGATGTGGGGGATCATACATTTCCTCAGGGTATTAACCTGAAAATGAACAGCGCAACCGGAGTTCGAACTCGCTTACTACGATGTTGCTGTCCAGAAGTCAACCCATCTATATGTGTGTTTCTTGGTATATATATATATATATATATATATATATATATATATATATATATATATGAAGTAGAAACGCGTTTACTTTGCATAAATCTATTTTTTTACTGAATCCCTTTTTTTGAAAATTATTCCGTGTAGATAGCATAATGAATATTTAGCAGAGACAATTTCAGATCTAAACCAAATCATATATATTCAATACAATATGTATAAAGAGGATTTAGTTTGGTTGGTTTGGTTTCTTTGTTTAATGACACATCAACCTTTGTAGGTTATTTAATACCAAAGCCATTCTTCTAGAACAGTAGAGGTACCATTTAACCCATAGCTGGGAGGATAAGGGGGTTCAAACCTTTCCCAAGGGTATTTGTCCTAAAATGAACGTAATAAAGAGGATTTGGCATTAAATAACCTACAATGGTTGATATGCCACGAATCCAAACCAAATCCTATTTATTTAATATATATGTATGAAGAGGGGTTACCATTAAATAACCTACAATGGTTGATATGCCATAAAACCCAACCAAACCAAATCCTATATATTTAATATTTATATATAAAGGGGATTTGGCATTAAATAACCTACAATGGTTGATATGCCATAAAACCCAACCAAACCAAATCCTATATATTTAATATTTATATATAAAGGGGATTTGGCATTAAATAACCTACAATGGTTGATATGCCATAAAACCCAACCAAACCAAATCATGTATATTTAATATATATACAGAAATAGGATTTGGCATTAAATAACCTACAATGGTTGATATGCCATAAAACCCAACCAAATCAAATCCTATATATTTAATATATATACATAAATAGGATTTGGCATTAAATAACCTACAATGGTTGATATGCCATAAAACTCAACCAAACCAAATCATATATATTTAATATTCATATATAAAGAGGATTCGGCATTAAATAACATACAATGGTTGATATGCCATAAAACCCAACCAAACCAAATCCTATATATTTAATATTTATATATAAATAGGATTTGGCATTAAATAACCTACAATGGTTGATATGCTATAAAACCAAACCAACCAACCAGCCAACCAACCAACTCCGTCTGTGAGTGTGTGTGTGCATGTGTTTGTGTTTGTGTGTGTGTGTGTGTGTGTGTGTGTGTGAGAGAGAGAGAGAGAGAGAGAGATATCATTCTCAATTAGATAGATAAACGTGTCCATTCATAAACATGAAATAATTATTGTATCTTTTCGACTCATAAAACTTTCAGTCACACAAATCAAAATATATAAACTTTTACAGTTTGCACCTTATTCAACGACCTTCTTTGCTGATCGTTGCCTCCATAACCTTTTCTTTACCTGAGAGTCTGTACGTTTCCACTCGATGGACTGTCTTTTCAACTCATTTTGGCAAACCCATTTTTTACTCATTTGTAAACATTTTATTTGACTAAAACATGCTTGTCCATTCACATCACCCCTCATCTTTAGTAAATTTCACCAGGCTTACACTTCTCAGCCAGTGCCGCCTGGAGAACTCTGTTTGATTTGCAGCCATTTTGAGTTATCTCAAAATAAATATTATTTGTGAGATTAAGAATAATTTTTGCTAGAAACCAAACCTGTCAATGCAGGGTTTTCATCAACAATTAACAATTTGAAAAAATTAGATTATTTTGCTTTTTGCAATATATATATATATATATATATATATATATATATATATACGAGGATCATTAAATAAGTTTCCAGACTTTTTTCGTATGGGCATTTTTATTGATAGTACACACATGAAACTCTAATCCCTTTCGAAGTAATCTCCTCCGGCTGCAATGCACTTGTTGTACCGCTGCAACAACTTCTGAAAGGCCCCATGGAAGTCCTCTTGTGTGAGCGTGTCAATGACCTTCATCACAGCCTCTTTCATCTCCTCAATTGTTTCATAACGACAGCCTCTGAGCTTCGGGAATAACTAAAAGTCACAGGGAGCAAGGTCTAGACAATAGGGAGGGTGAGGAACTATCTTGATGCTCATCTTGGTCAAATAGTGTGTGACAAGGATGGAGTTGTGGACTGGTGCATTGTCCTGGTGGAAATGCCACTGACTCGATTTGAAGAGTGCTGGCCTTTTCCGACGGAATCTCTTCCTGAACTCCCTTAAAACCTCAACATAGTAAGCCTAACCCTAACCCTTTGGCCAATCAACTCTGGTGTTCTGACTTCCTTACTCCTTCCACACCTCATATCATCCCTCACAGACTCCCTTGCCTTCTTTAAATCTCTTATGCCACTCAAAAACTGATGCTCGATTCATGCAAGATGGTCGAAAAGCAGTCTGAAGCATTCCATACGTTTCTGAAGAAATGGTACTTGATACCTCCTTGGTTAACACTCAGCATTATAAGATGCTTATCAAGGGTAAAGTGGAGCAATCCAGAGAGAGTAGTTGTGCCCTCCCCTATACAACGGTAGAGTAGCTATTGAAAAAGGAGCCTTCGGGTTGCCCTCAACTAAAGTCACCAGCTTTACTTTATATATAGATATACATATATATATATATATATATATACATATCTAAGTTTTATAGAACAATTGTCCTTTTCGTAATTTAAGGACAGTTTTTAAAAAAGATTATTTTTGACATTGAGACCTTTCGACTAATGATTTTTTCTTTGGTCCTTTGATCATATTTACCAACCCCTCCGCTCGGGCAGGATATGACACAAGGTCAATTTTTAAGTGGAGTTTAACAGGTTTGAATTCAGAGTTTTCCTTCTCCTAGACTAGTTGCCTCAACACGGTTGAAGAACCCAGTCTGCCCTACTATTTACCCATAGCTGGAGGGAGAATAATTGGATTCATACCTTTCCCAAGGGTATTAGTGCTATGTGAAATGCAATCAGTCAGGTCCAGGATTTGAACTCGTGTCGCCGTGTCTATATCCTGCGACGATAACCATTACACCACGGGCACCTTTGGTCCTTTGATTGTCGTTGTGTTCTCGAATGACCATCATTTTAAGGGCAGGACTTTGTTATGAAGCGCGTATTGCCGGTTGGGGAGAAAGAAAAAAAAAAAGAAAAAAAAAAGAAACGCCGTGATTCTAGAATTATTTTATGTATCCAATTGTAGACGAGGTCAAATACAACACAAAAACGCCCTTAATGTGAAGTCCTGATGCGTACGTGTAACAAGAGAAAAATACTGTCTCGTCCTTTTCCTCGGTAATTATTCGAGCAATTCAGATAAATTAAGTATCAACTGGAGGTGCCTGTGGTGTAATGGTTATTGTCTTTGGAAATGGACACGTCGATACGAGTTCAAATCCTGGACGAGGCTGATTGCATTTCACATAGCACTAATACCCTTGGGAAAGGTATGAATCCAATTATTCTCCCCACAGCTATGGGTAAATAGTAGGACAGACTGAGTTTCTTCAGCCTTGGTGAGGCAACTAGTCTAGGAGAAGGAAAACTCTGAATTCAAACCTGTTAAACTCCACTTAAAAATTGACCTTGTCTCATATCCTGCCCGAGCAGAGAGGTTGGTAAATATGGTTAAGAATCAGCTGGTCTTCTTTTCTTAATTAAAGAATCGTTCATGAAATAAAACTTTGGCTTATGGGTCAAGTTTAAGAAGGAAATGATTTATCAGACCTCTCACCTGGCCAGATATGACTTGAAGTCATTTTATGGCGGCGGGTCACGCACGAATTGAACTTCAGCCAAGACCATTACAAAACATGCAAGATCTCCTTGACATTCTCATATAAACTTAACCTTGCTAAGCAAGTAGTGCCTGGCAAGAAAGCCCCCGCCATCCCACCTGAGAATTTTAGCCGTGAACATCGCTTCTTACAGTCAAACAGTTTGGTTATAAATTATGGAAATAGATCTGACAGTATGAAGAAAATAGAAAAGCAAAATAATCTTAAAGAAATGAGTTTTTTTATGATGGAAATTCAACGTTAAAACATTTCGGTGTTAATAAACCTTCATCAGAACTTTAACATGGTAAAAAAATTTTGCTTGAACAACGATGGATGTTTTTATTAAAAAAAATCAACAGTTAAAAAAGTTGCTCATCCGTATAATTCATGCATTATTGCATCAAGTTTGTGTTTTAATGGCATATCAACCTTCGTGGGTTATTTAATGCCAAAACAATCCTTGTTGAAAAACAGTATTATTTGACTCATAGCTGGGGACGATGAGCTGGTTTATACCTTTGTGAAGGGCATTAGTCCAAAAGTGAACGTAATAACGCGACTAGAGTTCGAACTCGCTAACTACGATGTCGTACCCCGACACGTTAACCACTACATTACACGAACTTTCTGCAGTTAAGATTAAACCGATACAAAATATATTCTTCATCTAGTCTGTGGGGGCTTAGAATTCGTTGATTGTATCCCTTGAAAGTAGTAAACCCTCCTCGCCCCAAAAAGGGTGTTCTGTATATTATATTAAACTACATTTGGTGATGAGGCTCTCCACTCTTTGAGCAATACAGTGATTCTCTGATTCACTCTGACCCGGAGTGGTAGTACCTGTTAGGGTTCTATCTTTGGGTCAAATAGATCTGTTAGAAAATTATTCAGTTTCAACCGGACTGTGTGACTAAAGAAACCCACTTAGGAAACGACTAGAAAAATGTAAATATTAGCATCCAATGATCGCGATTCCCTAACTTCTAGGCTTAAAATAACCCCGGACGGCTTGAAAGGCTGTTAAAAGCAATCCATCAAAACGGATTCTCAAATATATATGAAGTTTACGTTATTCAAAATAACAGTTTAAAATAATAATGTTTTCAGATGAATATTGGTCTAGTGGGTAGAGTGCTGGCCAATGGCCCGGAAGACTGGGGTTCAATCCCTGGTCGAGTCATACCAAAGACTCAAAAAGTGCTTTTTGATACTTCCTTGCTTGATACACAGCATTTTAAGGTACGTATCAAGGGTAAAGTGGAACAATCCAGGGAAAGAAGTCGCGCCCCCGCTACAACTCAGGGAAGTAGCTAGTGAGAAGGGAGTCCTCGGGTCGCCCTAAACTACAGTCGTCAACTTTACTTTTATATATTTCATATAACATAAATATAAGAATAATGGGAGGTACCTGTGGTGTAATGGTTATCCTCGCAGGAAATGGACATGGTGACACGAGTTCAAATCCTGGACGAGACTGATTGCATTTCACATAGCACTAATACCCTTGGGAAAAGTATGAATCCAATTATTCTCCCTCCAGCTATGGGTAAATAGTAGGACAGACTGAGTTCTTCAGCCTTGGTGAGGCAACTAGTCTAGGAGAAGGAAAACTCTGAATTCAAACCAAACCTGTTAAACTCCGCTTAAAAATAGACCTTGTGTCATATCCTGTCCGAGCGGAGGATTGTAACGTGGGGCTCGAGAAAAGGGGACAAGTGGCCGGAAGAGGAATTATTTGGAGGCAGAGAACGGAACAATTTGTAAAATATGGAGTAAATTAAGATCGAAAGAAAAAAGGGACTGACAAAGTAAAAAATGAACCAGTGACAGGAAAAGTACTTTTTTTTGGAGCGAGAGAGAAATAAAAAAAGTTTGAAAGTGCAAAAGCGGCTTGAGAGGCTTGTTATCTGGAAATTAGATTCGCTGAATTTGCTTATTTTTCCGATGGTATTGCTGTTGGTAAATATGATAGATATAAGAATAATATTTTATGTAACCAT
The DNA here is from genome assembly GCA_963585895.1 of Sepioteuthis lessoniana. Taxonomy (NCBI): domain Eukaryota; kingdom Metazoa; phylum Mollusca; class Cephalopoda; order Myopsida; family Loliginidae; genus Sepioteuthis; species Sepioteuthis lessoniana. Next base: position 23,252 of record CAUZXS010000603.1, read on the forward strand.
TAGTTTACGAAGTATTCATTTCTATGTCTACAAAAAACATTGGAGTTTGTAAAAGCTTTAATTAATTGAACTATGCATTGAATGACCTAATTCTTGTTTGATCCGTCAAGTTAAACACCAATGAGCCTACGTCAGTGGTAGAACACTTAGGAAAATTAGGTAACGCAAGTAAATCAAAGATTTGTTCCAAATTAAGCAAAGATTAATTATATATTGATTAATATCTTTGACGGCAAGTAAAAACAAAAAAAACCCCAAAAAACAAAAAACAACCCCCCCATCCCCCCCCAAAAAAAAACGAATAAAAGATCAAGTGTTTAAGGAAGGTTATAAAACTACTGCAATATTTCATTTTTTGGGTCGAATAATTGTTGACACCGAAGCGTATTCATGTGAATGGATAGAAATCATTGTAGTGCTATTTGGGGTGTGGAATTGGGTCGAAGACATACAGTAATTGAAATGTATGTACTTGAACAAATAAAAGAGAAAGAGAAGCAAACGGAACTGTTGAAGAGTCGAAGACGCATGAATCGAATGATTGCCAATCGAGGAAAAATGTCGGTTAAATTTAGTCTCGAGCAATACCATCGGAAAAATAAGCAAATTCAGCGAATCTAATTTCCAGATAACAAGCCTCTCAAGCCGCTTTTGCACTTTCAAACTTTTTTTTATTTCTCTCTCGCTCCAAAAAAAAAAATACTTTTCCTGTCACTGGTTCATTTTTTACTTTGTCAGTCCCTTTTTTCTTTCGATCTTAATTAACTCCATATTTTACAAATTGTTCCGTTCTCTGCCTCCAAATAATTCCTCTTCCGGCCACTTGTCCCCTTTTCTCGAGCCCCACGTTACAATCCTCCCGGCTACTTGTTCCCTTTCCACGTTGTTAATCTTTCCATTTATCTAGCTCTACGTTAACCCTAACCCAAAACCTGACCCTAAACCGCATATCCTAATCTAGTCAAGTCCTGTCGTCTGTGGCTGAAGAATACGCTGACTGCATCTCAGGAGAGTGGTCAGATATCCCAACAAGTGTTCTGTTTATAACACTAAATCATATCATGGTGAGGCTCAGGTTCTGGAGATTTGAGGAATGAAGAGTACTTCTTTGCGATTACTCCCAGGTCCACTCCGATCCGACGTGTTAGTGTAGCATATGTGGGTCAATAGAAATATGTGATCATTTTCTAAACTTGAAACTATTTAACTGTGTGCAAACAAGTTACTGATGCTAAATCGAATAATTAGTATTAAATAGCAAGTCTTTTAACAGTGAGCAAATAAAACTGTTCCTGTTAGATAGTAATACTTGAAATCATTTAACTATGTGCAAACAAATGAGCTCAGGATCTTTAAAAAAACAATGTTACCAAAAACTATTCGTTTCCAAATCATATATTTAATATATATGAATAAACAGGATTTGGCATTAATAACCTTGATATACCATAAAACACAATCAACCAACCAACCAACCTAACTTGGCTGACAAACCCTAACCCTTAAACAGACTCCTTCACTTTAAACTTCGTCCTCTTACTATAAACCTGGTTCCTTAACACTAACTCTGGTTTCCTAACCCTAAACCTGGTTCCTTAACTCTTACTCTAAATCTGGTTTCCCAACCCTAAACCTGGTTCCTTAACACTTACTCTAATTCTGGTTTCCTAACCCTAAACCTGGTTCCTTCACCCTAACTCTAAATCTGGTTTCCTAACCGTAAACCTGGTTCCTTAACCCTTACTCTAAATCTGGTTTCCTAACCGTAAACCTGTTCCCTTCACCCTAACTCTAAATCTGGTTTCCTGACCCTGAACCTGGTTCCTTCACCCTAACTCTAAATCTGGTTTCCTAACCCTAAACCTGGTTCTTTAACCCTAACTCTAAATCTGTTTCCTCCTATTCCTTAAACTGATCTGATTTCTTGGATTTTTAATAACATATCATCCTTCGTGGGTTATTTATAGTCCAGCCATCTTTGTAGAAGAACAGCAGTGATATTATTCAACCTATAGCTTGGGGGATAAAGGTGGCGTCAACTTTTTTCCATTAGTTTTAAAGTGAACGTAATAGTACGACTGGAGTTCGAACTCGCTTACTACGATATTGCTGTCCAGCACGTTCACAATTACGCCAGGGACACTTTCCCCTAAACTTGGTTCCCTTACACTAAACTTTAACTCACTTTACTCTCCTTTCTGCCACTTGTTTTCTGTCTGTGGTTAATCGAGATTAGACGAGATGATAGATATCACCCGATATTAGTTCTACCCAGAAGTGTTATAATTGATTTTCGGTTGCCATATTAACTTGATAGTAGTGCTATGTATGACGTAACTGGCTATTGCCCGTGCACTTCACAGCAAAGAGAGGATGATTTCACGCTGTTCATTTTTGCAGGTTTGATTGGTCTGATTTGGTTTTATGGCATATCAACCATTGTTGGTTAGTTAATGCCAAATCCTGTTTTTCATATATACTAGATATATTATTTGTAAACATTTTGTAAATCCACACAGTTAAATAATCAAACAGCTCTTTTTTTAACAATTCACTTTAGCATGTCATTTGTTTGTACTCAGTTTAAATTTCAAATTGTTCAATTTGACCCATAGATAAGACCCTATCAGGACTTAGGAGCAATGGCAATGAAGGGGCACTCCGCATTTTCCCAAAGCTCTAGCATTACTACAATCTCACTTTCAGATTCTTTAATGTTATATCCAGAAAACCTCTCTACAGAGATTGAACTGGTATATTCTACACCCGCAGACGACTGGCTTTTTCAAATTTGAAACAAATTTGCTGCGAACGGTGTCGCACAAAGGAAAAAAAAAAAAAAAAAAAAAAAAAAAAAACACGATAAAAACGAACTCCGATGATATCTTGCCGAATGGATGGGTGTATTCGTGACTTTATTGCAAATAGCTTCGGGGGCTTAACTCTGCTTGACCACAGCTGATGAGGGAGGAGAGAAAACCTCTCGTTCCTCCCTTCATTTCTCAGCCGATCTGACTCTAGCGTGCTCCCTGACTCTAACAGACTCGAACTGCTATGCCCCGCATATATGGGATGCTTACAAACCACCCCCATAAAGCTGGACATAAAAATATCGCCATTCTTTTATTTGCTGGCCTCATGCAGTGTATCAACGCCTCAAACATTAGTATATAATCGATATAAAAAAAACCCTTTTCATCTCAAAACATTTTCAGCAAAATCTTTTTATTTTATTTTATCGCTTCCACCCCCCACAAAAAAAACAACCCTCATTCCTACTGAATATTCATTAATTCATTCTATCATTGCAACTTTTTGATAGGGAAATAATTTTTACGTAGGTATTATTCATTGACTTTTCGTGATTTTTTGATGTTGGAGTTTGGATGATTGCGCGCGTATAACTTTTTTTTTAGTGTCAGTGGGCCAATGATTGCGGTTAAGATTTTTCTAGAAAAGCATCTGTTGCCCAGAAGACCACTTCCCTTCCTTATCCCTCACAAACTTCAGGGCCTTGTGCCTAGTTATAAATGTGAGTATTCATTTATGATAAGGAAAGTTATATCGCTAGGTGGGAATTTATTTGTTCACCTCTTCTGCATGCAAAAGAGCAGAGGAGATTATAATATTACAGATTATTACACAGCCATCAGCCAATCATATATATATACATATATATATATATATATATATGTGAGTTGGCCGACCGGAGTAGGGGGTGGCCCGAAAGCCCCCTTTTGAATAGCTACACCATCGAAGAGTTAGGAAGGGCGCTACTCCTTTTCCTGATTGTTCCACTTTACCCTTGATCCGTACCTTATAATGCTGAGTGTTATGCAAGGACGAATCAAGTACCATTTTTGAGTCTTTGGTATAACTCGACCTGGGAGTGAACCTATGTCTCAGGGCCATTAGTGAACACACACACACACACACACTTACACACACACACACACACACTCTCTCTCTCTCTCTCTATATATATATATATATATATCCAATCCTTCTAAACGAGCAGGATGCCGTAGAAGGGCAATTTTTAAACGGAGTTAATAGGTTTGAATTCAAAGTTGTTCCTTCTCCTAGACCAGTTGCCATACCAAGGTTAAAGAGCACATCTTGCTCTCCTATTTACCCATAAGTAGAGGTTGACAAGTACGATTCATACATTTCTCAAGGGTATTAGCACTATGTGAAATGTTGACAGCCATGACTAGGATTTGAACTCTGATAATCGTATCCAATCACCACAGCGCCTATATTAATCTTATACTTTGCCATATTTATACAGTCAGATGATCGTATCGACGAGAAAGAAGCAGTCAGCAAGCACCATTAACCTTTCCTCTACACTATCCTTACTTATATATATATATATATATATATATAGTCATTCCGAGACTGACTGTTTCGTAGTATCACAACTCTTCAGCGTAGCTAGACATGCGGGATGCTCCAAGCTGGGATCGAAACCTGGCTGACTTTACGTCAGTCGGATATCTTACCCTAAAACTATCGTTCCTCTCAGCGTAAGCAAAGGAATTTTTTACGTATATATTTATTTACATATACGCTTACATATACGCTTATACGGAGTGCTCAATTCATGTGAAGAGCTTTTTATTTACGCGTATGTGGGCCGACTTGAATGCTCAACCCACGGGAGGGGGGGAGGGATTATATATATATATATATATATATATATATATATATATATATATATATATATATTTACTGGACATCATATGAGGAAAATATAGTGGAGTGTTTCGAGTGGCAGACCTCTTTGCACAGAATTTTACGTTTTTCGCTTATTTACAAAGAACATTGGAACGTCTGAATAAAATCCTTCTATTTTCAATGTTTAGAGTGGAATAGAGGTTTGTTTAATGGTATATCGTGGCATATCAACATTCGTGGGTTATTTAATGCCAAAGTCATTCTTGTAGAAGAACAGCAGTGATACCATATAACCCATAGCTAGGAGGGATGAGGGTGTTCTTGCCTTTCTCAAGAATATTAGTCCGAAAGCTAACGTAATAGCACGACAAGGAGTTCGAACTCGCTAACTTTGAGAGGGCAGTACACCAAATACACCTTGCAAAATGGCTACTTTTTAAGAGGAAATGTAGAACTGAACTTGGTAGACATGAAATATTGGCACAATACCTCTAAACGGGATCTTTAATGTTTCAATTTTGATTACTCTTCATCAGAAATTTATGACTCTTTGATATGATGACTAAAAAAACGGGGGTGGGGGAACAAAACAAAAAAAAAACAAAAAAAAAAAAACAAACAACAAACAAAAACCAACCAACCAACCAAACAAACAAACAAACAAACAAACAAACAACAACCAAAAACAATCGATACAAAACCGAACGACTTTTATCGGATTTGGTTGAACAACTACGAAGATAAATCTGTCAGTCATTTACAAAGCTTAGCGCAGGCTAGAAAGAAGCACTCATTGAGAATCAAATTTACGAACAAAGGTCAGCTACGTTTGTGTTGCTAACCGTCGTACTATGCGAGCTGTTGCCATGTTGAAGTTTTCTCTAGAATGAAATAAGAAATTCTTCAACCACTCAATGGTAAACCATTCTGAAAGACATTTACTTGAAATTAGTCGGGTTTATTCGGTGTGGTTGATATATATATATATATATATATATATATATATATATATATATATATGTATATATATATATAAGTTAAGTTAGCGACCGTAATCGAAGGTTCCTTGAAGGCTCCCTTTTCAAAAGCTACTGCCCAAAAGTATAATAGAGCACGTTATTCCTTTCCCTGGATTGTTCGAATTTACCTTGATAGTACCTTATAATGCTGAGTGTTAAGCAAGGCAGCATTAAGTACCCCCTTATGTCTTCGGCGTGACTCGACCAGGGATTAAACCCTGGTTTTCCAGGCTATTGGCGAACACTCTACCCACTAGACCAATGGGCAGGGCACTTATGGCGTAACGGTCATCGTCGCAGGAAATAGACCCAGCGAACCGAGATCAAATCCAAAACGAAGTAGTTTAAATTTCACATTGCGCCCAATACTTTCGGGAAAGGTATAAATTCTCTCTCCTGATATGGGTAAATAGTCGGGCAGACTCGGCTCTTTGACATTGGTATGGTAACTGGTCTTCAAATTGACCTTGTGTCATATCTTGCTCGTATGGAGGGGCCATGTAAATGCATATTCGATGTCGTTCAAAAATAACCGGGCATAAATGTACGTCCCCATAATAGCTAACATGCTAGATTGCGGCCACGGAGTAAGTGAGTTCGAACTCTACTTGCACTATGACGCTCACTTTCAGACTAATGCCCTTGTGAAATGTATGAACCCCCTCTAATCGCCCCCACCGAGCTACGGTTTAAATAGTGTCACGGCTGTTCTTCTTCAAGGATGGATTTGGCATTGAATAACCCACGAAGGTTGATATGCCATTAAACAAAGTATATCGACCAAACCTTTCAAGAGTGAATTTATTTTTAGATTTAACCTGTGTTAAGGTAACCCAAATTTGACCTGTGTTAAGGTAACCTAAATTTGACCTGTGTAAAGGTAATCTAAATTTGACCTGTGTTAAGGTAACCCAAATTTGACCTGTGTTAAGGTAACCTAAATTTGACCAGTTTTAAGGTAACCCAAATTTGACCAGTTTTAAGGTAACCCAAATTTGACCTGTGTTAAGGTAACCCAAATTTGACCAGTTTTAAGGTAACCCAAATTTGACCAGTTTTAAGGTAACCCAAATTTGACCTGTGTTAAGGTAACTCAAATTTGACCAGTTTTAAGGTAACCCAAATTTGACCTGTGTTAAGGTAACCCAAATTTAACCTGTTTTAAGGTAACCCAAACTTAAACTCAATTTGTGAGACACCAACAGTCTAACACCACAATAACATACTTATAAAATATCATGTGAATTAAATGAATTTTTTTCATCCTACTTCGTCATCGGAATCAAGAATACATTACAAGACTTCGTGGGCATACATGTCCGGTTATCATGGCATCGTAATTTGATCATATATCGATGAAACTCACAAAAATAAAACGCTAGCTTCTCTCCTCTCTCGATATTTTTCTTGGCTCCCACCCGGCAGACTTGACACAAGGGTCAGCTTATAGTGGGGGTTGGGGAGAGAGAGAGGTTGCATACGAGCCGAAACACGTGTTTTGCTGGACAATGCTAGTCATAGGATCACAAGGTGTAATGCTAGCCTTTGTTAAGTCTCCTGGCACGTCTGCTAGGTGACCTTGCTAGTTATAGGCTCACTAGACTCGAAGCTCCTGTGTTATGCTTGTCATTGATCCTTCGTCCTCTCTCTCTCTGCAAGTTTTCTCCGATGAATAGAACACCGTTTTGGCGGGAATTAAAATTCGCTGACTCTCTTCTGCCCCCCCCTCCAAAAAAAAAGAACGAAATATTCTGGGTGTGACACCAAACTACATCTGATGTTGAGATCTCCAGTTCTGGAGATCTGAAGAGGGTGGATTAATCCTTCATAGCCATTACTTCCCGGTCCACATGGATGGGGATTGATGGTACCTGCAAGTATCTCATATTTGAGTCGAATAAATAATGATAAAATATTTCACCTTTTCTTTTCAATTTGGTTTCTTTGTTTAATGGTATATCAACCTTTTTAGGTTATTTAATGCCAAAGCCATTCTCCTAGAAGAACAGTTGCGACACTATTTAACCCATAACTAGGTGGATTTGGGGATTCTTACCTTTCCTAAGGGTACTTGTCCGAGAGTGAACGTAATAGCGCGACTGGAGTACGAACTCGCTAACTACGATTCCGCAGTCCATCGCTTTAACCATTACACCACGAGGACACTCCACTTTTATTCAATGAAATAGCATTTCTTTACCTGAAAAAAGAAAACAAAAAACAGTCCAGTCGGCTGGGGCTGTAGAATACACCGACTGGGTAAGACCCCTTTAATGAATGTCCTGGGTATAACACTAAACAATCTGATGGTGAGGCTTCAATCTTGGACTTTTGGTGAATGTGGAGTACTCCTTCATTGCGATTGCTTCCAGATCCATTCTGACCGGGGTGGTAGCAACTGATAGGGTCCTATACATGGGTCAAATAGAATTGTTTGATATTTAATTGAATTATTGGAATTACATAGCAATACTTGTGATCATTTACTGTCTGCAAACAAATAATTAATATTGAATACAATTTAAATTTAAAAAAAGTATAACTGTTTGAATACTTAACTGTGTGTAAACAAACGGCTGTCTACATTGTTAGCGATAAATACTAATAGCTGGAACCATTTAACAGTGAACAAACAAATTAAGAGTGTTATCAACAAAATGTTTACAAGTCATAATGCAAATGTATTAAGAGGATTTAGCATTAAATAACCTTCAATGGTTGATATGCCATAAAACCTAATTAAACCAAATCATACATATTTAATATATATGTATAAAGAGGATTTGGCATTAAATAACCTACAATGGTTGATATGCCATAAAACCCAACCAAACCAAATCATATATATTTGATATATATGCATTGAGAGAAGTTAACTGGCGACTGGCCTAATGAATAGATCGTTCACCAATGGTCCAGGAGACCGAGGTTCAATCCCAGGTTGAGCCATATCAAAGACTCAAAAATGGTACTTGATGCTGCCTTACTTAATACACTGAATTATAAGGTATGGATCAAGGGTAAAGTGCAACAATCAATGTAATGGAGTAGCGCCCTCCCCTAAACTTCGGTATGGTAGCTATTGAAAAGGGAGCCTTCGGGTCACCCTCAAATAAGGTCGCCAACTTTACTTACTTATAACGAGGGTTTAGCATTAAATAACCTACAATGGTTGATATGTCTTAAAAACCAACCAAACTAAATCATGTGTATCTAAAATATATGTATAAAGAGGATTCGGCATTAAATAACCGACCATGGTTCATATGGGGCGGTCCTATCTATGGGTTAAATAGAACTAACGGCATACTTATGCTAAACTGAATTGTTTGACTAAAATGAATATCTTGAAATAGAAATGTTTTTCACAATTAAACCATACTTATATTTAAACTGCGTGCTTATGCAAAACTGAATTGTTCGACATGGAACTGTTTTTGACATTGAAACTGTACTTACACTAAACTGAGTTGTTTAACATAGAACTGTTTTGACATTTAACTGTGTGTAAACAAAATCTGTACTAATACTAAACTGAATCAGCTGAATTAGAACTGCTTAACTAAACTGAATAGCTTGAAATAGAAATGTTTTTGACAATCAAACTGTACTTACAATTAAACTGTGTGATTATGTTAAACTGAATTGTTTGAAATGGAACTGTTTTTGACATTGAAACTCTACTTACACTAAACTGAATTGTTATATATTGAACTGTTTTGACATTTTACTGTGTAAGCAAAATCTGTACTCACGCTAAACTGAATAAGCTGAATTAGGACTGTCTGAATAAACTGAATAGCTTGAAATAGAAATGTTTTTGACAATTAAATTGTGTACTCATGCTGAACTGTATTGTTTGAAATAGAACTGATTATTTACATAAAAATGGATTGTATATGTTTAATGATTTAGCATTGTATAACCTTCAATGGTTGATATGCCATAAAACCCAACCAAAGCACGAAAAGAATTTTGAGTTGATTCTGAACAAGTTTGAGGTCATTTGAACGAGAATTGGTCAAGTTAATATATTGCGAAATGCGATAAATTAATTCGAAACACCTCAAAAATACAATTAAAAAAAATACCCACTCTATTTTTAAATGAGTGTCTAAAATAAGAATTTTTAGCAGTTTGAAACTTATGTGCCAGACTCAGCAAATCTGAACATCTAACATCAGAAAAGTAAAAACTGGATCTTTTGATTGATTCAGAAAATTTTACTTCTATATCATTTAGATATGAACGTAATTTTGACTTCGGGTCAGTACATACACTGCATTTGCGTTCGTTTCCTGAATTTAAGCAGCGATGAACATTCTCAGTAGGTGGATGGCAAGTTAAAAATAGCACGTACTGTAAGTAATCTGAGGTCTGTGTGTGAAACCAAGCAAAGCTTAGTAACTCGTCGATACGAATGTGATTTTAAGCGAGAATAAGCAAAGTGTGTCAATCATTTTTCATCAGGATTAAATTTCTTTCTGGATTATTAATCTTTTACCGTTATGCTGAGATAGAAAATTTGGCTAATAAACAGGCAATGGATAACAGTGATATATTTGCCAACTGTGTTAATGAAAGAAATGATTAAACAATGTGGATTAGCCCGGTTGATTTTTCTTTCTTACACTTGATTCAATTGACTAATAAATGGTTCAGACTTTGTATTAGGTGATTGGTGTGATTAGGTTTTATGGCATATCAGCCGTTGTGGGTTATTTAATGCTAAACCCTCTTTATACATATATTTTAAATATATATATATAATTTGGTTTGGTTGGGTTTTATGGCATATCAACCATTATAGGTTATTTAATGCCAAATCCTCTTTATACACATATATTAAATATATATGATTTGGTTCGGTTTTGTTTAATGGCATATCAACTATTGTAGGTTATTTAATGCCAAATCCTCTTTATGAATATATATTAAATATATATGATTTGGTTGGGTTGGTTTGGGTTTTATGGCATATCAACCATTGTAGGTTATTTAATGCCAAATCCTCTTTATACATATATATCAAAAATATATATGATTTGGTTTGGTTGGGTTTAATGGCATATCAACCATTCTGGGTTATTTAATGCCAAATCCTCTTTATACATATATATTAAATATATATGATTTGGTTCGGTTGGGTTTAATGGCATATCAACTATTGTAGGTTATTTAATGCCATATCATCTTTATACTTATATATTAAATATATATGATTTAGTTGGGTTGGGTTTTATTATTAATATTCAATACCATACCTTGGACAAAAGAGTAAAATATTTTGTGTCACAACTTATTTCGAGACAAAATCATTTAAAACTGTCTCAAAATAGATGCAACTCATTAATGTGGTAATGATTTATTACTGAGACAAAAAACACAAAAAAAGGTTGCACGTCCTGGAAGATTATATCATGACAACTTAAAAAAAACATTGATTTGGTGTCTAGTTTAAAGGATGCATTTTTTACAGGACGCATTCCAAATGACTGCCATTGCACTTGTCTCATCAATAAATGATCATCATAGTAACGTGTTGTATCTATTTTGAGACACCCTGTATTATTAGTTATATGATATATATAAGTAAACAAAGTTTAAAAGTTCCAAAGTTCCGTGGTGTAATGGTTATCGTCGTAAGAAGTGGACACGGCGATACGAGTTCAAATCCTGGACGAGACTGATTGCATTTCACATAGCACTAATACCCTTGTGAAAGGTATGAATCCAATTATTCTCCCTCCAACTATGGCTAAATAGTAGGACAGACTGGGTTCTTCAGCCTTGGTGAGGCAATTAGTCTAGGAGAAGGAAAACTTTGAATTCAAACCTATTAAACTCCGCTTAAAAATTGACCTTGTGTCATATCCTGCCCGAGCGGAGGGGTTGGTAAATAGTATTGCTAAGTATAACTAACCATTCAATTAAACATCAATCATTTCTTTACACAATTAAATGATCAAACAGTTCTATTTCAAACAATTCAATTTAGCATAAGTCAACAAAGTCAAATGGTTCCAAGTAACATTATGTATGTTACTTGTTTACACACAGTTAAATGATCAAACAGTTCTATTTCTAACAAATCAATTTTGCTTAAGTCATTTGTTTGCTCTCAGTTTAAATGTGAAACAGTTCTACTTTACCCATAGATAGGACCCTATCAGGTGTTATCACTCCAAGCCAGAGTAGATCTGGGACCGATGGCAATGAAGGGATACTCCGCATTCTCCAAAGCTCCAGCAATACTGGAACCTCACCATCAGATTGTTTTGTATCATATCCAGAATACTCGTTGGTGGTGGTGGTGGGGTTCTTACCCTACTGGGGTGAATCAAAAGTTTGCAGTGCATATGATTCTGGTGGTTTAAGCCGTGTGAAGATACCTGCTGAAGTTGGTAGTATCGTGGTAACTGGTGTGCTGACACGTATATTACTTCACTCGTTTTGTGATTTGAAAACCGCACAGATAAATGTACAATGTTGTCAGATTCGGAGGAGTTCGAACTCGGTCCTGTGGAAACAAGCAAAACAGTTATATAAACATCAAAACAGCTATATGAAAATCAAACAGTTATATGAAAAGCAAAACTGTAATATGAAAATCAAATAGTTATAAGAAAAGCAAAACAGTTATATGAAAAGCAAAACAGTAATATGAAAATCAAATAGTTATATGAAAAGCAAAACAGTTATATGAAAAGCAAAACAGTTATATGAAAAGCAAAACAGTTATATGAAAAGCAAAAAAGTTATATGAAAAGCAAAACAGTTATATGAAAATCAAAACAGTAATATGAAAATCAAACAGTTATATGAAAAGCAAAACAGTTATATGAAAAGCAAAACAGTTATATGAAAAGTCAATGTTAAATTGATCATTGAACAGTAATTAGATTGTTCAAGAAATTTCGCTCAGGTTACAAGAACCTCGACGATCAGGCAAGTTCAGGTGGGACTAAAACCGAAGAATCCGAGGCCGTGTATTTAGGCTAAAAATAATCAATCACTCTGCTGAATGTGATATTCATCAAAGTCACAAGTTTCATTGAAAAATAATTGGTTTGAATAAAAAAAAGATTAGATTCCCTGGTAAAATGATTAAAACGTTGTGACAATATCAACGAAAATGAAGACAAATCTGTATAATGAAAAAAAAAAAAGATTAATTACAAAATTCAGCTGATGACTTTCAATTACAACAAAATTATCGATCTGAGTTCGTATTAATTCGTGTTTGTGTCATTCGATTCATTACAACAACAACAAAATTTAAAAAAATAAAAAAATAAAAAGTTTTCTATATTTCTTATTGCTGTCAGAATGCCGACATATTAGAAATAAATCAATACTTATAATTTTACAGAATGGTATTTTGTGTTCTTAATGGATGGATATTTCAACAGAGAAATTTCCATGTTTATGAAAATATTGACCGATTTTAACGGCATGTCAAACCATAGAATGTTATTTTATACCAAGAGGTTAGTGAATTGCATACATTGTACGTTTATATTTGCATAGATTAAAGTTAAACATTATCCTAGCTGTTCTTCTATAAGGATGGCTATGCCTTTAAATAACCCACCACCATTAAACAAAAAAAAAAGCAAAGCAAACCATTAATTTGGCCACGGATGTATGGTTTCGATTATTCCTATCAAATACTGATAATTTGCAAACAGTTATATTTAACCCTAACAAGTAGCACCAGTCTGAGTCAGAGTGGATCTGAGAGTAATGGCAATGAAGAGGTACTCAATACTCAGAATCTCTAAATCTAAATTATTGAAAGTTTTGAGAATTACAATGTTTCATTCTTTTTTCAAAGCATATTTGAGAATTTTTATAATCCAGTGATTCACTTGACTCACTTGGCTCATAAGAATAAGGGTTTCAAGATCAGAGAGGAATAAAAAAAATCCTGAGATATATAGAGAAAGAAATATGATCCGGGACTTTGAGAAGGGTATTTTTGAGAACTATCAGAAGAATACTTAAAAGAAGTTGATATGTGCATAGATATTGTATTAATACTGTATATATTCGTTTTTAAGGTTGATTTTAGAAGATAGTAAAATGGAAAGATGCTCAAGGAGGCATTAAAAAAAACAAATTATAATAATAAAATGGTATATGCACAACCCGGCACCTGTCCTAGAAAATGACTCGCATAAACTCCTATGGGACTTTAACATACAAACAGATCACCTAATCCCGGCCAGAAGACCAGACCTCATAATAATCAACAAAAAAGAGAATCTGCAAAATTGTAGACTTTGCTGTCCCGGCTGACCACAGAATAAACCTGAAGGAAATAATAGGACAAGTGGAGACTACTCAAACTATATCATTACTGAGATTAACCAGAATACTGGAGACTTGAAGAGACTTGCTGTCACTCAAACTCCAGTGGAAGATCATCAGCTAACTTTGGTGTAAAAAAACTTTTAAAGGAGTAAGATAATAAACTCCCATGGGACTTTAACATACAAACGGATCACCTAATCCCGGCCAGAAGACCAGACCTCATAATAATCAACAAAAAAAAGAGAATCTGCAAAATTGTAGACTTTGCTGTCCCGGCAGACCACAGAATAAACCTGAAGGAAAGTGAAAAGAAGGATAAGTACCTCGACCTTGCTAGAGAATTGAAAAAGCTGTGGAACAAGAAAGTAACGATTGTGCCAATTGTGATTGGTGCGTTAGGCACAATAACTAAAGGATTATTAAAAGGCCTGGGGGACTTGGAAATTGGCGGACGGGTAGAGACTATCCAAACGATAGCATTGCTAAGAACGACCAGAATCCTGAGACGAGTCCTGGAGACTTGAGGAGACTTGCTGTCACTCAAACTCCAGTGAAAAACCATCAGGTAACACTGATGTGAAAAACTCTATAGGAGTAGATAATAATAATAATAATAATAATAATAATAATAATAATAATAATAATAATAATAATAATCAATCACATAATAAGCGAATGCAGCAAATTAGCGCAGAAGGAATATAAGACTAGACACGACTGGGTCGACACGGTGATCCACCAGGAGATGGGCAAGAAATTTAAATTTGCCCACACCAACAAATGGTATATGCACAACCCAGCACCTGTCCTAGAAAATAACACACATAAACTCTTATGGGACTTTGACATACACACGGATCACCTAATCTCGGCCAGAAGACCAAACCTAATAATAATCAACAAATAAAAAAAAGAGAATTTGCAATATTGTCGACTTTGCTGTCTCGGCTGACCACAGAATAAAACTGAAAGAATGTGAAAAGAAGAATAAGCGCCTCGACCTTTGCTAGGGAATTGAAAAAACCATGGAACATGCAGGTGACAATTATACCAATTGTAATTAGTGCGTTTGGAACAGTAACTAAAGGTTTACTAAAGGGACTGAAGGACTTGGAAATTGGCGGCCGAGTGGAGACCATCGAAACTACTACATTATTGAGAACGGTCAGAATACTGAGAAGAGTCCTGGAGACTTGAGGAGACTTGTTGTCATTCAAACTCCAGTGAAAGATCATCAGCTAACGCTAATGTGAAAAACTCTAATAATGAGAAACTTGTTTCTATTTATTGAACATTTCGCTCGGTTGACTCTCCGATCGTCATCACTATTAGTTTATTTCTGTTAATGAAAATTTCTCCACGCAGTCGGTTGGGCCAAGAATATGCTGACCGTATCCCCTTAAAAGAGGTAACTCCTCCCCAAAAGGTATTCTGGGTGTGTCTGCATCCAGTGGTGAGACACTAGTTCTGGAGTTCTAGGGAGTGTTGAGTACCCATCTCATTTTCATTACTCCCAGGTCGTACTTGTTAATGTTCCATAAATGAGTCAGATAGATGTTTAAAAGTCATTCGTATTCGATAGGACCGTGTGCCAAAAAAAAAAAAAAAAGAAAAAGAATCTCAGAAACAACAACACAAAAAACGTAAATATGAACGTACAACGAACCCGGTTCCCTATCGTCTTAGCTAAAAATAACCCTTGACGAGTTGATATGCCATTAAAAGGAATAGTAGGTAAAGTAAAGTTGGCGACCGTAGTCGAGGGCGACCAGAGGGCTCCCTTTTCAATAGCTACTGCACCAAGGTGTAGGGGAAGGCGCGACTCCTTTCCCAGGATTGCCCCACTTTAACCTTGATAACGTGCCTTATATTGCTGAGTGCTATCAAGGAGGTATCAAGTACTATTTTTAAAGTCTTTGGTATGACTCGACCAGGGATTGAACCCAGGTCTCCCGGACCATTGGCGAACACTCTACCCACTAGACAATGAGCCGGTTTTAAAAGCAATAAATCAACCAAATCTTTTAAAACCACGTAAATATTATGGTTTATGACTTGAAATATCACGTTTCTTTTATCACCTGTTTATTATAATGTATGTGACAAACGCATTAAAAACGGACTGAGCTTCCGTGGTGTCGCGGTTATTGTGTTGAACAGCGCCATTATAAGTAAGTTCCAAATCAGGTTGCACTATTACGTATACATTCGGACTAATATAATTGGAAAAGGCATGAAACCCCTTATTTCCAGTCATGGGTTAGGTAGTACCACTACTATAAGAATTCAACTGCTCGTAAAATTTGAATAAATATATGATATACAACATACATCCGTCCCCCCATAAAACCCCTGTGATATATAAGAAATGTTTTTTTGTTGGTCTAATGAAAGAAAAAAAGTAAGTAAATGAATAGGTCCACAAGAGAATTTGCTTTTAGGCTATTTCTTCTTCTCCAACACGTGTTTCTGACGTTTAAAAACTTTACTTCTTTGGTGATTAAGCAATGATTATTTATAATGAGGATTAGTAACGATGGTTGGTTGGTTGGGTTTTATGGTATATCAACCTTTGTCGTTTATTTAACGCCAAATCCATTTTTATGAAAATAGTTCTATTTCAAACAATTCAGTTTTTGATAAGTACGGAGTTTAAATGTAAGTACAGTTTAATTGTGAAAAACATTTCTATTTCAAGCTGTTTAGTTAAGTCAAACAGTTCTAATTCAGCTAATTTAGTTTAGTATTTGCCAAGTCGGCTGGGGCTGTAGAATACACCGACAGCACCTCTGCTTTGGGAAATGCAGAGGACCCTTTATTGCCATTGCTCCCAGGACCACTCTGGCTCGGCGGAGTAGCACCTGATAGGGCCCTATCTATGGGTTAAATACAACAAACGGCATACTTATGCTAAACTGAATTGTTTGACTAAACTGAATAGCTTAAAATAGAAATGCTTTTGACAGTGAATGTCAAAAGAATCGTCCATTCGGCCAGGATTATTTATAGATCCCTGGATAGTAAGATAAGGCATTCAGATTTGGTTTGGTTTGTTTTTATGGCATATCAACCATTGTACGTTATATAATACCAAATCCTCTTTATACATATATATTAAATATATATGATTTAGTTTGGTTGGGTTTTATGGCATACCAACCATTGTCGGTTATTTAATGCCAAATCCTCTTTATACATATATATCAAATATATATGATTTAGTTTGGTTGGGTTTTATGGCATACCAACCATTGTCGGTTATTTAATGCCAAATCCTCTTTATACATATATATTAACTATATTTGATTTAGTTTGGTTGGGTTTTATGGCATACCAAGCATTGTCGGTTATTTAATGCCAAATCCTCTTTATACATATATATTAAATATATATGATTTAGTTTGGTTGGGTTTTATGGCATACCAAGCATTGTCGGTTATTTAATGCCAATTCCTCTTTATACATATATATTAAATATATATGATTTGGTTTGGTTGGGTTTTATGGTATATCAACCATTGTAAGTTATAAATATATTTTGTAGATAACATTTTTAGATGAGCCTGAGCTCATTTTTTTCACTGTTAAATGATTTAATCTATTTCTCTCTAATACGAATAATTCCGTTTACTATTAATCATTTGTTTGCGTTATTAATTGAATTGTTAGTACTGTATAACAATTCTTGAAAACATTAATCTATGTTTTCAACTCTTGCTATGCAGCACAAACAATTCAATTAAACATCAGTCATTTGTATACACACAATTGAATGTAAAAACATTACAAACAATTCAGTTCAGCATGAGTATCCAGTGTAAATGTGAAACAGTTCTATATGACCCATAGATAGGACCCTATCAGGTGCTACCACTCCGGGTCAGAGTGGACCTGGGAGAGATGTGAATGAAGGGGTACTCTGCATTCCCTAAAGCTCCAGCATTACTGAAGCCTCACCATCAGATTGCTTTGAGTCATATACAGGACACTCGTTGGAGCAGTCTTACCCCTTGGCAGAGATGCAGTCGGTGTATTCTGCAACCCCAGTCGACGGGGCTATAGCATACAGAAGATTTTCCAACGAGCGTAGGAATATTTTTGGCTGGTTTTTACAATCAATTGATATAGGTCAACATGACATTTGTTCATAAACAAACAAAAGAAATCTTAATGTACTAAGACATTCATTGCTTTTTTTTTTAACCCATTATACATATTACAAAAACTGCCGGCCTATACGGGGGCCAATATTTGTCAAAACACACGGTAAATGATCAGTATCACCCCGAGATTTGAATCAATAGAGGAATACAATATCGATTTCACACACACACACACACACACACATATATATATATATATATATATATATATATATATATATGAAGATCTTGAATAAGTTCTCGCTGGGTTTTTTTAATGAACAGTAACGTTTTATTTTCAAAAATTAAAAAGGAAACATGTCACTAAAAGTAGCCACTACTTTTTCTCACCTTCCTGGCAGCATCTGAATTCCACGTAGGAAAAACGACACGTTTTTTGAGGCTAACCACCAGTCGACCTATTTTTTTTTCATCTTCATAAGAATGTAAGTGGTGCTAACCCAGGCCATGTGCCATCGATCGGAACACGTGATAATTGTAGGGGGCAATGTCTGGTGAATGATTCCTACAGAATTATCCTAATAATTCGATTGGTGAAACCTATGTAGATAGGTTCTGTGTTTTTAAGTATTCTCTCTCTCTCTCTCTCTCTCTTCTTATATATATATATATATATATATATAGAGAGAGAGAGTGTGTGTGTGTTGTATAGTCCCTATCACGATTAACTATACAAACACATAATACATATATACATATATATGCTGAATACATACTGACGCAATAAATAAAGACGAGCGAAGTCTTCTTTAAAAAATATACCTCTCACTTTATTTGTAACGTTTGCGTGTGAGAGGGAGTTGGAGACTGAACAAAGACTGCAATATATTGACCCCCCCCACTCTTATGGTCATCAGCGTTGGCTTTCTCTACTACATCTTGTCACCAACGGGTCTCCAAAACTATTGGGGGCCCCGAGGGCCCCTTCTGCTGGGTGGTGGCTTTCCCTATCACATCTTCTCTCCAACTCGCCTCATCTCCAACTCACTGACTTCCTGTCCTCACCGAGTTATATAATAGTTCAATCGCCCACTCAATCGTCCACTCAATCTTTGGAATGGCATGTTTGATCGTCATCAAGCGGAAATAACTGTCATGAAGTTCAGAGGTCACCGTCTTCCGGTGCATCAGTCTATGAGTGTATCACGGGCTTTTACCTTGTCCCATTTCGTCAGCCAAATCCGCCTACGCGATTTCTTTCGATTACTGGCTATTGGAATGTGTCACTTCCTTCCGGTGCATCACTTTGGAATGGCATGTTTGGCCGGGTCGAAGGTCAATATACAACAAGAGAGCGAGAGAGAGATGTGTGCTTGTGCATGAGAATTAGGATGGCGTATACACAGAGTCGACGGCATTTGGTGGCTGTCAGTTTCTTGCCTATGCGATCATCAGACCGAGAACCTGACAGTCACCAAGTGCCGTTGACTGTATGTATACTCTATCCGAATATATATATATATATATATATATATATATATATATATATATATATATATATGTGTGCGTGTGTGTGTGTGTGAGTGTGTGTTTAACTCACCACTCCACACGAACAGGATGTGATCCAAGTTCACTTTCATTGGATTTTAACAGGTTTAAACATAGTTTTCTTTCTCCTAGATCGGTTGCCATACCAAGGTTAAACAGGCCTTCAGTCTGCCCTACTATTTAACTTTAGCCGGAAGGAGAATGGCTAGATGTATACCATTCTGAAGAGTTTTTACTCTATGTGAAATGCAAAGAGTGTAGTCTAGAATTTGAACTCGAGTCACCGTGTCCTTCTCCTACGATGACCGTTACACCTTGAGAACTTTATATATAACCTATATCAACTCTATTGATAAATACACCAGACTACATTATTAATATTACACACACACACACACACACACACACACACACACACACTCATATATATATACACACGCTGGTGGGCTGAAAAAAATCATGATGACATCATATCTGTTGATGATTTTTTCTCCAATGGGACTCAATGATTAAAAATACGATGGAAGAAGTGTGTAGACCATAAGGAGGATTATGTTAAAAAATAAACCTCATTTGATCACATTCTATGAAAGTATATTAGTCAGCCTATGAACCTTTCAGCGAACCCTCGTATAGATATGAGAAACAAGTTAGACAGTATGAAAAATACAATTGATATGTTTCGCGATAGAGATATACATATACGTGTGTGTGTGTGTGTGTGTGTGTGTGAGAGAGAGACAGAGACAGAGACAGAGAGAAAGCGAATGTGTGTGTATGCGTATGAGAGAGAGAGAGTGTGAAAGAGTGAGTCTGTGAGAGAGTGTATGTGTAAGAGAGAGAGAGAGAGACGGGGGGAGCGAGTGAGAAAGAGAGAGTGAGTGTGTGCGTGTGCTTGTGTGTGTGTGTGTGTGTGTGTGTGTGTGAGAGAGAGAGAGAGAGAGAGAGAGAGAGACTAAAAGAATGAAAGAGTGTGATAGAGAGCGAATGAGATTGTGAGAGAAGGTAAAAGTAAGTGATTGATAAAAATGAGAAGGAAAATCAATCAATGGATCTATTGATCTATAAACTGGAAAACATCTTTTCCAAAATAAGAAAACAACTAAATAACAAAGATGGCGGCTCTTTTTCAACAGAACGCTGTTTGGACGTCGAATGTTGTTGGAATTGATTTATTCAAATAACTGTGAAGGGACTGTCTGAAAGAATGTCGATAAATTTCCCTGTTTTTTGGAGCAAACCTCGTATTAGATTTTCAGAACGATGCCAGGTTTTCTTGCGGTGGGTAAGACTCGGATACTCATAGAATGGGACTGGAAAGCGTAAGAATGGCATAAAAACCAACCAGCCAACCATCCATCCATCCAGCCAACCAACCAACCAAGAGTTGGTACTCTTGGCTAGCTTCGCTATTCTTAAGGAAATATTCGATTAAAATTCCACTTTTGGATGGATATAAGAATACTTTAATACGTTATTTGTATATCGTATAAAGAGAATCAACTCTTTGTTGGTTGGTGTATTATGGTATATCAATCCCTGTTGGTCATTTAAAGCCAAATCATATATATATATATATATATATATATATATATATACAGGATTTGGCAGTACAGATTTATATATATAATGCCAAATCCCGTTTATATATGTATGTAAGAATGGTGCGAGCAATTTTGAACAAGTCCTGGCGGCAACACCCCACAAGGCACCAACTATACGGCCACCTGCCTCCCATCACGAAAACTATCCTAGTTAGCCGAACCAGACATGCAGGTCACTGCTGGAGAAGTAGAGACGAGCTCATAAGTGATGTACTCCTATGGCCGGGCAAAAGCAGGACAACCAGCTCGAACATACATCCAGCAGCTATATGAGGATACGGGATGTAGCCCTGAAGACCTGCCAGAGGCGATGAACGACAGGGAGAAGTAGCGAGAGAGGGTCAGGGATATCCGTGCCTCTGGCATGACATGATGATATATATATATATATATAAACGGGATTTGGCATTATATATACTTATATATATGATATGTAAGCGAATTGATTGTAGGTACTTTTGAACATTAATAATTCTATTTAATGTTAATCCTGTGTTTACATACAATTAAATGGTTTCGGGTACTGCTATCTAACACGAATAATTATGTTAAATATAAATCATTTGTTTGCACACAGTTAAATGGTTTCAAACACTGCTAACGCTTATAATTCTATCTAATATTAATCATTCGGTTGCACACAGTTAAATGATTTCAAATATTGCTATGTAACATTAGTAATTCTATTTATCAAGTATTTTTTTTATCTAATATAAATAATTTGCTTGCCCAGTCGACTGGGATCGTAGAATGCACCGACTGCTTTTCTACAGAGGAGTAAGACCCACGCCTCCAACGAGTGTCCTGGGTATGACACTAAACAATCTAATGGTATGGTTCCAGTGATGCTGGAGCTTTGGGAAATGAGAAGTACCAATTCATTGCTATTGATCCCAGGTCCACTCTGGCCGGGAGTGGTAACACCTGATTGGGTCAAATAGAACTAAACTGCATACTTATGCTAGACTGAATTGTTTAAATGGAACTGTTTTTGTATGCTAAACTGAATTATTTGAAATAGAACTGTTTTGACATTTAACTGCGTATAAATAAAAACTATACTTATATTAAACTGAATTGTTTAAAATAGAACTGTTTGACTAAACTGAATAGCTTGAAATAGAAATGTTTTTGATGAGTAAACTGTATACTTATGCTAAATTGAATTGTTTGAAATAGAACTGTTTATTTGTATAAAAATGGATTTGGCATAAAATAGCATACAAAGGTTGATATGCCATTAAAACCAAACCAAACCAAACAAACATGATAATTTGCACATAGCTCTTTGGTTTCAGATAAGTAATAATTATATTCGTTAGTAAATGGGGGTTGTCCACGTAGTGTAATGTTTTAAGCGCTGAACTGCGGAATTGTAGTGAGCGAGTTCGAACTCCAGTCTCGCTATTACGTTCACTTTAGAACAAATAACATTAGGAAAGGTATGAACCCTCTTATCCTCCCAGCTATAGGTTAAATAGTACCACTACTGTTCTTCTCGACGGATGACTTTAAATAACCTACAAAGGTTGATATGCCAAAAAAAAAAAAACCTTAGTAAATGATTGAACCGTTTTATTTGACACATAGATAGAATCATAAAAAAACACCATCAGTCCAGTTCATAGTGGGCAAAGAACGGGTATTCCACGTTCCATAGGGACTAGAGCTTCAACATCATATGCCGTTTAGTTTTATTCTCAGGATAGTCATTTGGGGGTGGTTATGCGCCATTGCAGAAGTGCAGTCGGTGTATTCTGCAGTCCCGACCGACAGGGTGATCAACTCTTTGCATTTCTAACATTTAATAGATTCTATTTTAAAAGATTTTAGATAATTTTAGATATACCGGGCAAAAAAAAAAATCATTTAATAATTTCCTAACTTAACTATTTCTTGGTCAAATGATCTTAAATTTTAACTGCATGTTTAGAAAGAGCTCGAAATTCAATGTTTAATGTTTAAACACAATTTCTTTTCCTGTGACTTGGAAAAAATCAATTCGTATTACCTTTTCAAGTACAGAAATACTCAAAACCATATAACTGTGCAAAATATTTATATTGATAGTTACTTAAAGCCATTGTGGCTTATTAAGGACTATTATCGTTATTATTTGTTACTTGATGCGATAATAGTTTATTAAGAATTATTATTGCTATTATTTGTTACCAGAAGCGATAATTGTTTATTAGGGATAACGATATTACGTTATTATTAGTTTATTAGGGATAACGATATTAGTTATTATTAGTTTATTAGGGATAACGATAATACGTTATTATTAGTTACTTGAAGCGATAATTGTTTATTAAGGCTTATCATGTTTAATCACGATTTCTTTTCCAGTGAATGGATTTTTTATATTCCTGAAAAGAAAAAAAATATTACTTCAATACATGCGGTTAAAATTTGATGGGTTTAGTTTGGTTTTATGGCATATCAACTATCTAATGCCAAATCCTATTGTTACATATATATTAAATATATATGATTTGTAAATACATTTTGTAGATACACAAAAATCATCAAACAGTTCTATTTTTAACAATTCAATTTAGCATAAGTCAACAAAGTTAAATGGTTCCAAGTTTTTCTATGTATCACTAATGAAAGTAAGAAAGTAAATTTGGCGACCGTAGTCGAGGGTGACCCGAAGGTTCCCTTTTCAATAACTACTACACCGAGATGTTGGAGAGGGTGCTACTCCTTTCCCTAAATTGCTCCACTTTACTTTTGATGCGTACCTTATATTGCCGAGTATTAAGCAAGGAGGTATCAAGTACCATTTTTTGAGTCTTTGGTATGACGCGACCTGAGATTGAACCCAGGTCTCCCGGACCATTGGCGAACACTCTACCCACTCGACAATGAGCCGGTTAATAATTCAATTAAACGTCAGTCATTTGTTTACATACATTTAAATGATCAAACAGTTCAATTTCTAACCATTCAATTTAGCATAATTCATTTGTTTGTATTTAGTTTAAAAGTGAAACATTTCTATTTGGCCCATAGATAGGACCCTATCAGGTGCTACCTTTCCAGATCAGAGTGGACTTGGAAGCAATAGTAATGAATGGATATTCCAAATTTCCCAAAGCTTCAGCATTACTGGAGCCTCACCATCAGATTGTTTTATGTCATATCAAGGACTCTTGTTGGGGGCGGGGGGCTGTGTAACCCCTATGCAGAGGCGCAGTCGGGCTATTAAAAATTTGAGATCAATTGAACGAAGATTGGTCAAGTTAGTACATGACGTAATGATATCAATTTTTCTGAAACACCCTTCATTATAACTAACTTCTTTGCATCGTCATTAACGTTGTTTATTAGAAACAATAAAATGAAATATATTTGTCACCCTATCAACGGCAGATGGTAAATATAAAGACGAGCTAATTAAAAAGGCTCTTATTTATTTTTTTTATTGATTCTGAATAACTGGGGTTCTTTAAAGCACTTGTGAAAACCGATTCCTAACAATTATATTTGTTCATGTTTGCAATGTAAAGTAAGTAGAGTTAGTGACCTGAGTCGAAGGAGACCCGAGGGCTCCCTTTTCCATAGCTACTACACCAAGGTGTAGAGGAGGGCGCTACTGGATTGCTCCACTTTACCCTTAGTATAAATTATTAAAATTATAATGCTGAGTGTTAAGCAAGCACCATTTTTTGAGTCTTTGGTATGACTCGACTTGGGATTGAATCCAGGTCTCCCGGGCTATTGTAAAATCCCCGTCGGTCGGGCCTGTAGAATACAACGACTGCATCTTTGCATAAGGGTAACCTCCTAATGAGTATCCTGATATGACTCTAAAAGTCTGATGATGAGACTTTTGATTCTTGGAGGTTTGGGAGATGTTAAGTACCCTTTCATTTCTATTACTACCCGGTCCACTCTGACCCGGAGTGGTAGTACCTGATTGGGTCCCATCTATAAAACTATTTGACCATTTAACTGTGAGCAAACAAATTACTGATATAAAATGGAATTGTTAATGTTACATGGCGATACTTGAAACCATTTAACTGTGTGCAAATAAAACTATTGGTGTTAGATAGTAATACTTTAAGTCATTTAGGTGCGTAGAAACAAATGATTTATACTAAATAGAATTATTCAAGTTAGATTGAAATACTTGCAACTATTTAACTGGGAGCAAAAATGCCGAATATTAAATAGAATTATTTGTATTAGATAGAAGTGCTCTAAACCATTTAACTGTGTGCAAATAAATGACCTCTGACTCATTTCAAAATGTTATCAACAAAATATGTGTTTACAAATCCTATATCTCTAATTTATATATCTATGTATGTATGTGTGTGTGGATAAAGAGGATTTGGCATTGAATAATTTACAAGGTTTGATATGCCATATATATTTACCCAACCCCTCCGCTCGGGCAGGATATGACACAAGGTCAATTTCTTAGCGGAGTTTAACAGGTTTGAATTTAGAGTTTTCCTCCCCCTTGACTAGTTGCCTTATCAAGGCTGAAGAACCTAGTCTGTCCTACCATTTACCCATAGCTGGAGGGAGAATAATTGGATTCGTACCTTTCCCAAGGGTATTAGTGCTAAGTGAAATGCAATCAGTATCGTCCAGGATTTCATATGCCATAAAACTCAACCAACCAACCAACCTACCAACCATCTCAAATTGTGAATGTTTTCTGAATTTCCTTCCATAACAGAAAGTAGGAAATATGATAGAGATTTGGTTTCTTTGTATTTTTAGTGGGATATCAAACTTTGTGGGTTATTCAATGCCAAATACATTCTTGTAGAAGAACAGAAGTTGTACTTGTTAATCCGTATCTGTAGGGATAAGAAGATTCATGCCTTTCTCAAGGATAGTAGCGTGAAAGTGTATGTAATAGCGCGACTGAAGTTCGAACTTGCTTACCCCGGCAGTTCACCACTTTCGCCATTACGTCGCAGATACCCCTCCCCCAACTCTGATTTTGATCCGTAACAACTTGTTAGATAAAACAACTTCTCATTACACACTGATAAAATTTGCAAAAAACCAGAACCCAAACATTAATGCCACCCTTAAAGTCAATATCCCTTGTTTATAGGATGAAACTGGAGTTTCTCTTAGAATCGAATTGCTGAAAACGATATCTATCTGAAAAATAATAAGACTAGTTTAAAAAGTTTTTCACTTTGACTTTGAAAATTTTTCGTTCAGCTAAGTAATCTTAGATTATTAAAGATATTTTTGCTTAAGTGTATCACGAAACTAGAGCATGATATCAAATTCTGTGCCAAATTTCTAGACAATGCGACAGGAACATTTAACAAGATAAAACAGGCCTATGAAGGTCTCGTTATATCCTAGACATAGCTTTATCGATGGTACAAGATAGGTTTTTGTGAGGCGAATCAGAGACTGGGAAAGATTGACACCGATCTGATTGATCGGTCACTTCCGAAACTGAGAAAAATGGAACAAAAGTGACGATTCTGATCAGATCCGATTGATATTTGGCGGTGAGAATAATTGATGGTGCATTAACGTCGATAAGGTGATTTTCAATCAGGGTTGCCAACCCAAAAAATATAAAGAATCAGGCTCCTTATTTTCTTGACGTGAAAACTTTGTCTCATTAATTTCTTGATACACTCCTTTTTTCATGTGAGTCCTTGTGACTATTTCCGGATTCCAAAAATCAAAATCAAAACACTGTTCTGCAGTGCCATTTGAGCAACTGCTGAGAAGATGCAACCGTTGGTGACAAACTATCTGAAGACAGTGTCAGTTGAACTTATTTTCGGCGCTGTTTTCAGGAATGGGATGGATTACAACCTTGAAGTAAGCGATTACGTTCGCTTTTGGAATAATATATTTTAGAAAGGCATGAACTCTTTTATCTAACCCGACTATGGGATAAATAATATCTCTGCTGTTCTTCCACAAGGATGGCTTGGGCATTAAATAACCCACGGAGTTTGATATGGCATTAGAACGGCGAAACCAAACCGCTAAGCGTGAAAGACCGTTTCAACATTGTCATAAAATAACATTCAACGCGATATATATATATAGCTTATGGAGTATATTTAAATATAACACTTTCGGATTTAAAGTGCCAATTAGGGGTTAAATGGTACAACTACTGTTATTTTTTTTACCAGGAGAGCCCATCGGGTAGTGTAATGGTTAGCAAGCTAGACTCGCAAACCATCCCGGGTGAGTTCGAGGCTCATTGGGTGTCCCCTTCATTCGGCCTTGAACTATATCGAAACAAAAAGTTTGGTAAATTACAACTCTCCCTTTACAAGATTTGCTTTCGCATTGAATATTCCACGAAGGTTGATCTGCCATTAACCAAAGAAGCCAAATCAAATCAAGAATGGGAAAAATATCTTTCTTACTTTGCAGCTTTCTGAGGGAAAGTGATGATAAACTTTTTAAACTCTCCGTTTCTGAAGTTGATTGAGGGAAAAAGTTTATTTTGTTTTTTAAAAGGCTTAGAAATTTATATCAGTCAAGGGCAAATAGTATGAGATTCATATCAGTCGTGGGCAAACAGTGAGTTATATTCATATCAGTGATGGGCAAACAGCGAAAGAGATTTATATCAGCCATAGGCAAACAGGGAGTGAGATTTATATCAGTGATGGGCAAACAGTGTCAGAGATTTATATCAGTGCTAGGCAAACAGTGAAAGAGATTTATATTAATCATGGGTAAACAGTGAAAGAGATTTATATCAGTGATGGGCAAACATTAAGAGAGATTTATACCAGTCATGGGCAAACAGTACGAGATATTTATATCAGTCAAGGGCAAATAGTTAAAAATTTTCGTTTGATTCTTTTCTTTTTCAGTTTCTCTCTTTCTCTCTCTCTCTCTCTCTCTCTCACACACACACACACACACACACACACACACACACACACACACACACACACACACACACATTTACCTTCGTACCCACTCCCATATACACACTGCTTTTCTCTGTCTTTTTCCTTTTTCTCTATCTCTCAATCTCTAGATTTTCAATTTTTCTTCGATACACAGATCATATTCATATTGAATACATTGATTTTTCGTGTAGTAATTTTTTTTCTTCTTTTTAATTATTTCGTAATATATTACGGCAGCAGCCTGTGTTAATCAGACTTATATCAGTAATAATATGATACTAAGACTACATTTTTTTATAGAGTAGATCTTTTTACCGAAGAGAAAAAAAATCAACTTTTTCCTATTTAGTTAGGCAGATGCGTACACCAATGATCTTCTGTACTGAAAATGGTTGAGGAAGCTTAAAAAAAAATTTCTTGATTTTTTTTTTTTTTCTTTTAGTAATACGGCTCGCTTGTTCATGAGTCATATCTCATACGGTTTGCTTCTAGAAAGTTTGCTAATGTCTGATTTAAATAAATAAAACTTTTTCATTGAAATCGAATTTCTTTTTAATGACGTTGTTTTTACACCGTAGTTGTATGTAACACAAATTCATCCAACATATTCCGTTAATTTGAATTGTTCATTAAATTTTTCCATTTTCTTTTACATTCTTGAAAGCACTATTTTTTTTTAAGTGTTTAATATTATTTTATGATTTATAGATATTTCATTTAACTATATCATACTGTTATATTGTCATGTGCCGTATCATAACGACACAATAATTAAACAGACGCAAGCATGATAAAGACAGACGCACGCAGAATAAAGACGCAGGAAGACTTCTTTAACAATATTTACCTCTCACTTTATTGCAAGGGTTCGAAAGGGTTGTTCAAGGTTTGCGTGTGAGAGGGTGTTGGAGACCGAACATAAACTGTAATATTTTGACCCCACTGTTATGACCGTCACGTTGTGTCTTTCTTGTTTTCTTGATGCTCAACCGGAGGGCTAGGGCCCACTCTGCTAGATGCTGGCTTTCTTTACTGCATCTTATCAGCATCTTCTCTGGACCCCAAACTCCATCGGGGTTCCCGAGGGCCCCCTCGGTCGGGTGTGGCTTTCCCTACCACATCTCGTCTCCAACTGTCTGGAACTCTACTGGCAACTCCACTGGCCCCCTGGGAGTCGAACTCAACTGGAACCGGAACTCAATTCTACTGGCTCGTCGAACTCAACTCAATTATATAATCGTTCGACGCCAACTCGATCTTTAAAATCGAATGTTTAATCGTCATCAAGCGGAAATTACTGTCATGCAGTTCAGAGGTCACTCTCTTCCGGTGCATCACTCTGTAGTGTACCATGGGAATTTTTTTTAGCTCATCCCTTTTCATCAGCCAATTTCCGCCCACGCGATTTCCTCTCATAACTGCCATTAGAATGTGTCACTTCCTTCCGGTGCATCATCTTGAATGGCATTTTTGGCCGGGTCAAAAGGTCAAAACATAACAATACGAAGTATGTATTTATTCATTACTATTGTTTTTTATGTTTAATAAAAAGAATTTGGTTTGTTTAATGGCATATCAACTCTTTTAGGTTATTTAATGCCAAAGCCATTCTCCTAGAAGAACAGTAGTGGTGCTATTTAACCCATAACTGGGAGGATAAGGGGGTTCATACCTTTCCCAAGGGTATTTCCCCGAAAGTGAACGTAATAGCGCGACTGGAGTACGAACTCGTGTACTACGATTCTACAGTCAATCGCTTTAACCATTACACCACGAGGACACCCCCTAAAAGAATTTGGATATTTACGTAAAATAATAATTAAAAGATAGAGGAAGGAAAATTAAGTTAGAAATACTGGTAAATGGGCATTTGAATTTTTTATACTTTCGCGGTAAAGGGGTTACCATGGTAATCCATGGGTGGGGGATATAAATATAATAATCGTTCCGCCCTGTCTGCTTCTTATCGTTGAATTGCTTCGAACACCGACTGGTTTGTTCGAGACGATACGGTGTCTGGAGGCATGTACTCGATTGAGGCCGCCAGACATTTCTGCCGAGCGTCTGAGATCGATAATCCCTTGTCTTCAGGAGGCCGTTCCCTCAGGCTTTACTTGCTTGCAAGAATAAGTTTATTTCTTGGTGCCTGAAACGTCTCATTCGGGGAATACCGACGAGGCCAAGAATTTTTTGCCACAGCCTCGCATGGTCTTCGACCTGTACGAAGTACAGGGCCATATGCTGATATGGTGGCATATCAATTAAATACAACCTCCTCATTGTATTTTATAGAGTGGGGTCAAGGACAATCACTGATGCTTGAGGTACGATAGAGGGAAGTACTTAGCATTTTTTGAATCCTGTTCCTTTGTTTGCGTGAAGATATATGTATATATAGTATACATTTTTAAATTTAAAAATGTATACTATTTTCCTCTCATGAACTAGTGGCTAAATACGGATGTTGCGTAGTATGCTTAAATTCAATTGTCTGTTGAACATGACATTGGAATATGTGATAAATGAAAAAAAAAAGTTATATTCTCACAGGAGAAAGTTGCACTTTTTTTAACACAAACGTAACCATATTTACCAACCCCTCCGCTCGGGTATTAGTCCGAAAGTGAACGCAACAGCTCAAGAGGAGTTCGAACTTGCTTACTACGATGTTGTCGTCCATCACGTTAACCACTACGCCTCGGTGATTCCCCTCCCCCCTTACTCTAAGGCTGGTCCGTGACATTTTACTATTCAGATAAAACAACTTATTATGCGCTGAGAAGATTTGCAAAAAACAGAACCAAAACCTTATTAGGTATCATACAATAACTAATGTTTATACAACAGCATTGCTTCTAACAAAGTCTTCATCAGATGATGACTCTGGATTCGGGCATGGTTTCGGGGTCGAAACATCATTACCACTAACCCAGAGCGCCCCAGCAGTATCTCACGACACCACCAGATTGTCAGATTGCTGTCGCTCTATAGGATTGCCAGATCCCCGCTGATGCAGTTAGAGCCTTATATTGGATCTTTTCAATGTATTTCCTCTTGTCTGATGATATATGAAATAACTCGTGTATTATATACACGAATAATACACACAAATTGTCTTCGGACATCGACTGGATATTACTGTTATATATATATATATATATATGTGTGTGTGTGTGTATGTGTGTGGATTATTCGTGTATATGATATATGAGGTATTTCATATAAATCTATAGGAGTGCTCAATGTATGGCTATTATTATATATTCCTTTTTTGGTTTATATAATAAAACTCACATACCGAGCGTATACAATGTAACTGGAAGAAAACTCAAACCTCGTTAAATTGTCATTTAACCAGGTTTGAGTTTTCTTCCATTTACATTATATATATATATATATATATATATATATATATATATATCATTCGGATAAGTTTTGCCGGACGTGTTCGATCATTGCTGGCGGATACTATTTACCAACCCCTCCGCTCGGGCAGGATATGACACAAGGTCTATTTTTAAGCGGAGTTTAACAGGTTTCAATTCAGAGTTTTCCTTCTAGACTAGTTGCCTAACCAAGGCTGAAGAACCTAGCCTGTCCTACTATTTACCCATAGCTGAAGGGAGAATAATTGGATTCATACCTTTCCCAAGGGTATTAGTGCTATGTGAAATGCAATCAGTCTCGTCCAGGATTTGAACTCGTATCGCCGTGTCCATTTCCTACGACGATAACGACTACACCACGGGCACCTCCACCCGGGATTGCTGGCGGATGCATTTCAGTTTGTGTTTTTTTTTTTTTTTTTTTTTTAAATCGAAAATGCCTTCTAAATATTTTCCAACAAAGGCTAGAGAAGCCAGTATGATCACAGCTGCGAAGAGAAGAGATGCTTTCATGCCTTTTCAAATGATATCAATGTGAATTCAAAAATGAAATTGTTTTAGGTAATTTCAACCCGACTCAACAATTCCATTTTCTATGCTTTTAACAGTTAGGACACCGATCTTCCCTCCCCTGTCAGAGTCAAAAATAGAATTAACACAAGATTTCAGATATGTATTTCCAAAAAGGGAAATTCTTTTAAGTCGAAAGACTGACGTAGCGTATTTCATTTCTCTTTTGCAACTGGCTAAAAAACAAACAAAAAAAAAAAAAAAAAAGAAAAAAATCTTATTAAATAGCAAGAATATTTGAACGCTGACTGCAATGAGTTAATTTACCGTCCGAACCAAATCCAGGAAGATGAGGAGAGAAAAAAAAAAAAAAACAGTAAAAAATAAAATACACTTCTCTTTCACTTCCTGTTGCTTAGCATGGTGAATATTTGAAGACTTTGCGTATAAAAAATGTTATTTAAATAGTACACGTCGAACAGATATAGAAAGTAGGAATATTTCTCCATTTGTCTACAGGCAACAAGTGAAAGGCAATTAAAAATAAAATCACTTTTTGAGAGGAAAAGAAAACTGGCAAGTTATTAAACGAAATCGAAAAAATATGGTTGGATTTTTAAACTTAAAAAAAAAGGCTCAAATCATTCAATTGTTAGCCAAAAGTTATCTTCTGAAAAGTCTCAAATATTACGATTTAATATTTCCATCCGCACAACTACGAAAATTTGGCATGTTTTTCTTCCCCTTAATGAGAATTGTTTTATGAGTTTTAAAAGCAAGTTGTGTTATTACCAAATTTACCAAACCCCTCCACCATAGCCAGGATATGATACATAGCGGAGTAAAGCTGGATTGAATTTGGAGTTTTCCTTCTCAAAGACTGGTTGCTTATATACAGATTCATGCAGAAAAGATCATAACGACACAATAATAAAGGACGAGGGAAGACTTCTTTAAAAAAATATACCTCTCACTTTATTTGTAACGT
Source organism: Sepioteuthis lessoniana (assembly GCA_963585895.1). Taxonomy (NCBI): domain Eukaryota; kingdom Metazoa; phylum Mollusca; class Cephalopoda; order Myopsida; family Loliginidae; genus Sepioteuthis; species Sepioteuthis lessoniana. The sequence goes on from CAUZXS010000603.1 coordinate 56,290, forward strand.
TTGCTTGTGAGAGGGAGTTGGAGACTGAACAAAGACTGCAATATATTGACCCCCCACTCTTATGGTCATCAGCGTTGTGTCTTTCTCGTTCTCCTGGGCTGCTCAAATGGAGGCCCGGGGGCCCACTCTGTTGGTTTTCTCTACTGCATCTTATCACCAACTGGTCTGGTCCCCAAACTCCATCGGGGGTCCCGAGGGCCTCTTCTGCTGATTGGTGGCTTTCCCTACCACATCTTGTCCCCAACTCGTCTGATCTCCTACTCGATCGGGGGCTCTGAGGGCCCCCTCCGCCGGGCGGTGGCTTTCTCTACCACATCTTGTCTCTGACTTCTCTGGTCCCCAACTCGCTGACTTCCTGTCCTCACCGAGTTATATAATAGTTCATTCACCCACTCAATCGCCCATTCAATCTTTGGAATGGCATGTTTGATCGTCGTCAAGCGGAAATAACTGTCATGCAGTTCAGAGGTCACTCTCTTCCGGTGCATCAGTCTATGAATGTATCATGGGCTTTTACCTTGTCCCATTTCGTCAGCCAAATCCGCCTACGCGATTTCTTTCGATTACTGGCTATTGGAATGTGTCACTTCCTTCCGGTGCATCAGTTTGGAATGGCATGTTTGGCCGGGTCGAAGGTCAATATACAACAGCTTAACCAAGGCTAAAGAACCCCGTCTGCTCCCACAAATTACCCACAGCTTGCGGGAGAACAGATTTATACGTTTCTCAAGGGCATTATCGCAAAGTGAAGACAAAATAGTCTCGTCCAGGATTTGAACTCGGGTCAACGTACCCATTTCCTATGACGATAACTGTTGCACTAAGATAATGTTTTAATTAACTAAGCTTTTTTGACACATCATATTTCTTTAAGTGCTTCATAAGAAAATAAATTCTATTTCATTTGAAAGGTTCTGTAGTCTAAAGGGATTTTTGTGTGTATTTGTATTTCAAAATTTTTTTATTAAAAAAAATAATCGCGGTTAATAAATATGAATATGAAGAGATACAAGTGTCGTTCAAAAAGTTCTTAGCTGCACCAAGAAAGAAGAACCTTAGCTGAACATTTTCATTGTGCTAACGTGCTACCTCTTCTTATAAAACTAGAAAAATCTTGATTAGTTTTTCTTGTTTTCTAAGAAGTGGTAGTGTGTTGCCACCGCAAAAATGTTCAGCTATGGCTTCTCTTTCTTGGTGAGGCTGAGGACTTTTTAAACGACTCTAGTGTATGTCAGTAAACACACAGATATATGTGTATGTATACATATAGAGGGACATAGATTTGCGTCTGGATCTGGACGCAGGTCAAAGAAAAACATTCTGAAAGACCGCCAGTTGCCAATCTTCTTTCTCCATACCACAGATATCGTCCAAGAGAAAGGCAATGATCAATTTAGAAGTCAATGCCGGAGAACCTTAGAGGTTCAAACTCCTAGTTTTGAATATTTATTCTTCTCCAAGAATTATCGTCAACCGAGGCTGAAGAAAGTCCGTTTTCTTTTGTTTCTTTTTCTTTTTAACCATAGCTGTGAGTGCTGAAAGGAAATGTTATTTTTTAAACTACAGCATTAGTACGAAATGAATGCGAACATTCTCAAATAGAATTTAATCTATTTTTCGCGCTTATAACCATAAAAATGCCCGTGGTGTAATGGTTATCGTCGTAGGAATTGGACACGACGATACGAGTTCAAATCCTTGACGAGACTGATTGCATTTCACATAGCACTAATACCCTTGGGAAAGGTATGAATCCAATTATTCTCCCTTCAGCTATGGGTAAATAGTAGGGCAGACTAGTTGCCTTGGTAAGACAACTAGTCTAGGAGAAGGAAAACTCTGAATTGAAACCTGTTAAACTCCGCTTAAAAATTGACCTTGTGTCATATCCTGCCTGAGCAGAGGGGTTGGTAAATATGATAAATATGATATGATAACCATAAAAACCATCTGTACTTTATAAGGATCTACACATGTACACGTAAATGTATGTATTTACCAACCACTCTGCATGAGTAAAATATGACACAAGGTCAATTTTTTTAAGCAGAGTTTAACAGGTTTGAATTCAGAGTTTTCCTTCTAGACTAGATTTGAACTCGTGTCACCATATCCATTTCCTACGACGATAACCATTACACTACGGGCACGATAGTATGTATGTATGTATGTATTCAAATCCTCCATCACCGGAAGTATGTGGCACAAGGCCAGTTTTTAAGCGGAGTTTATCAGGTTTGAAATCAGAGTTTTCCTTCTAGACCGTAAAATGCAATTAGCCTCGTCCAGGATTTGAACTCGTGTCACCATGTCCATTTCCTACGACGATAACCATTACACTACGGGCACGATAGTATGTATGTATGTATGTATGTATGTATGTATGTATCCAAATCCTCCATCACCGGAAGTATGTGACATAAGGTCAATTTTTAAGCAGAATAAAATTGATTTAAATTTAGGCTAAAAAACACAGTCTGTCCTGATATTTACCCATAATATATCAGTATGTGTCAGGTCGCTTAAAGCGCTACTGGTACTATGTAACCCAGTACAACCAGATACATAGTCGGGTCATCGACGACAAAACCAGTTTTTCTGGTGATTAGAGTGGCCAGATCCTCTGTATGATGAAAAACAAAGCCTGTTAAAAATCAGATGAAGCTTTTTACTCAACGGCTAGATTACATTATTCTTGGAACTGTTGGACCCTTTATTCTTTTACGAGTTATCCAACAAGAAGGTTAACTCTGACATAACACCTACGGTTGACGTGATTACTAGCTATTTTACTTCGGGCTTATCGTTGGATAATAACTAGGAAGACTTATACAGTGGTATTCGTGTTGTACAAGCGTTGGCCGCTATAAAATCATGGTGTACAAATGTTTTCTTACGATCTACCAAACTATCTACCAAACTTTCTCTGGAAAAAGTCCCATGACGATGGAGGTATGGCCACACATGCAGATTTTACCAGTTGGAAAGATGAAGTTATAAATCTACACATGGGCGATAGGAGTTTTATCCTAACGTTATTGAGTCCCCACATGACAAGGACTGACCCAAGTGAAAACTCTTGTATCTGTACAGCTCAATTTAGGAGAGCACTACTCTCTCAGACGGAGAGATGATAATAGTGAGGGGTGAGACTATGGAGGTCGGCAGTTATCCCTGAAAGATTGTGCTGTTACCTATATATATATATATATATATATCATGAATTAAAGTGCCTCAACAAATTATTACAACGTAAATCATTAAATTCATTTTCTTAAACAGTTGGTTGGTTGTGCTTTTTGGTCGGCTATTTAACGCCAAATCCTGTTTATACATATATATCAAATATATGGTTTGTAAACGAATAGTTTGTCGATACCAATTTTTGAACAAACCATGGCTCATTTGTTTTCACACAGTTAAATGATTTCAAGTATTGCTATCTAACTGTAATAGTTTTATTTGCACACAGTTAAATGGTTACCAGACTTTCTATGTAATACTGATAACCCAATTCAGCATCAGTAATTTGTTTGCATACAGTTAAATGTTTTTAAGTATAGATAATAATTGGATATTTCTATTTGACCCATAGATGGGGCCCTAACAGGTACTACCACATAGGGTTTGAGTGGACCTGGGAGTAATGGCACTGACAAGGTACTACACATTTCCCAAAGCTCCAACAAGTGATAGAATATTTTTAACACACATGAATACACACATGTACGCACACACACACATGCACACACACACACGTGCATTAGTGAAGTCTGCTAGGTGTACCGGTTATTGTCGTATTATATAGAATTGGCGACTCGAGTTCAAACCTGTTCAAAGTTGTTTGCATTTCACTTCGTGCTAATGCCCTTGAGAAAGGCATGAATCCATTCTCCTCCCTCCAGCTAGTAGAACAGACTTGGCTCTTTAACCTTGGTATGGCAACCAGTCAAGGTAAAGGAAAACTCTGGATTCAAACTAGCTTAAATCTGCCAAAAAAATTGACCTTGTGTCACATTCTGATCGTGGCAAAAAAGTTGAATAAACACACAAACACACACACACACACACAAACAAACAAACAAGCAAACAATTTGAAGTTTTTTTATGGTTTTCTTGTTATTCTTGAAAATTAAATGGTAACAGACTTGATCTTATTTTTTCTATGGTCTAATCAAGACAAAATTGTTGGTGAGTTGCGTGTTCGACTTTTCTATCATTCTCTATCTGTTAAAACATTCTCGGTTACCAAATATCAACAATGACTGACCCGAAGAAAAAAAAAATCGTTGTATACTTTGTATTCGGTACCACGAATTTCACGAACTTTTTTTTCTGTCTATAAAGACTGTAAATCCAAACTTAGAACACGTTTTTATAAACAAAGTCGACTCTTCAAGAAACTCTACAGACATATTTTCCCCTATGAATTCTGTCACGTAGCTGGTTCTTTGCAAATATATACGTGTGCATATGTGCAAATATAACTGCATTTGCTTATATACAAGTACATATCTATCTTTATACATAAGAATGTTTAATTTTACTTTTGTAGATATATATATATATATATATATATATATATATATATATATATAATGTTTATTTAGGCAAACGATTCTTTTGTAGGCATATTCTATTTAAAATACCAGACAAGGATTTAGTGTTTAGCTTTTAATTTAGCTTCACTTGTGGGCGAACGAGATGTCGAAACTGTGATGATAGGTTGTTTAAAAAACGTTGCAAAGTCTCTTTTAGTCTGAGTACGGCTACTTTCGTCCATCTTTGGTCATTATTGAGATTTTGTTCCCACTCTTGAAGGCTCCGAATCAGTGACTGAATATAGTTTGATGGCCAACTGATTGCTACATAATGGTCAGGTGTTGTTCGTTTAAGAAAATTCATAGCTCTTCATCATCATATATCTGATATTTTCAATGGATCCTAAGTTAGTTATCTAAATTTCTGAAACGAAGCTTGATGATTTTTATCATTAAAGGTTTTCGGACTATTGTCTTCATCTTTATTGAACTTCGGACTACGTCCGTTATTAAATCCATGGGGGTCGCCTGTTCTGATTCCGTTAGCCATAACCGGGTACAAGTGTTAAGTATTCCTGTATTATTAATCGCCTGCAGTTAGGATTGAAGCTGCAACCACCAGATGATTGTCTCCTTAGATTCAATAAAGGACGTAGTTCGAAGTTCCGTGTAGGTTCCCGAGTTCGACAAACACCTGAAGAAGGCCGGAGGACATATCGACCAAAATGTTGTGGAAATAACTATAAAGATGAAGACAAGAGTCCGAAAACCCTTAATGATAAAAAAGATCCTAAGTTTCCGCTTGTTTTTGCAGTCTGGTAGAAATAAGCGAGGCGCTACACAGGATGATATTCTCAAGCTATAAATGCAGTTGTTCGCTTGTTCTTTCTCTTATCCAAAAGATTCAACTCTTTTTTACCCCGGGAATCACTTTAAAAAATTTCATTATTACACTAAATGCAAGAATTAAAATGTTAAATTTGTTTGCTTCGGCATATCAACCCTTGTGAGTCATTTCTTCGAACGAATTGAGCACTCTGGTATCCGGTAATATATAAAATGTAAACAAACGAACGCTGCTGCTGCTTAATATACCTTAAAATTCCCTAGCTGACGTGGTACGCTTGTTGGCCGAGCGGTCTTATACCAAGTCTAACGCAAAGTTGGGCGGGTTTCTATCCCAGCTTCAAGCATCCTACGCGTCTAGCCACTCTGAAGAGTTGTGATACAACGAATATGACAATATATATATCATTATGTACTGTAAACACGGATGTCGCTGACTCTCCCTCGCTCATTCCTCTAGACTACATCCTGTGTCTGTACAGAGCTGTTGTAGATAGATTCTAGCCGGACGTCCGACACCTGTTCGTCCGTGTGAAGGACTCCACTGGAGAACGTCGCTTATGAGCTGGCTCTTACTTCTCCAGCAGTGTCCTGCATGTCCTGTTCGTTTGATTTGAATGGTTTTAGAGATGGGAGGTAGGTTACCGTATAACTGCTATTTTGTGGGATGTTGCTTCCAGGATTTATTCAGTATGGCCCGTAACATTCTTGTGCAATTGCCGTCAAGCTTTTTCTTTGTCAGCGTCCATGTGGTGCAACCATATAGTAGTATAGACACGACTGCTGCTTGGAAAAAATGTGTCTCAGGCTATCGGTCATATATATATATACTAACGATAATTACTTAGTGAGTCAGGAAGTAACCTACTATAGTAGGCAAAACTATAGTAGGTTAGTTCCTGATTCACTAAGTAACTATCGTTACTATTTTGCTCTACTTAGTATTTAGCACAACGATCAACCGCTACAATGCTACAGCAGCAGCAGCAGCAGCAGCAGCAGCAGCAGCATCATCAGCTACTGCAACATTAATAGCAGTGACGCCACCGAGGACGTGAGACACGCGAGGCGTGTTTCGGAAGAAACAGCGAGTCCTCGGGACCTGCCGGAGGCGATGAATGATAGGGAGAAATGGCGAGAGAGGGTCAGGGATATCCGCGCTGGCGGCGCGACATGATGGTGATGAGTATTTAGCACTTTTTGCATTGTAGCTTAGCAGCCCTAACGGTGTTTTTAACTTTTTGACCAACCAATTGCGTGTCTTTTGATTTTTTTCAATTGGTATGACAAGGTTGGCCTTTTCTTTTTTTTCCAATATATTTTTTTCCCAATATATCTTATTTTTCCCTTGACAGTGATTCGTAGTATATTTTCATCTTCAAATCACTTGCCGGTTTTTTTTTACCATAAAGGCTATTATTTAATATATATATATATATATATATGAATTGTAAGAGAATAGTTTGTAGGTAACTTTATTTTCAAACGGGCAAGAGTTCACTTGTTTGTACACTGTGAGATGGTTTCAAGTATTGCTATCTAATACAAATAATTCTATTCAATATTAATCACTTGTTTGCTCACAAGTAATCTTTGATTAGGCTATTTGTTTTAATTGCATATAAAACCTTTCGGGTTATCTAATGCCAATTTCTGTTTTTATAGATAGGATTTGTTCTAACATTAATACAAATAATTCTATTTATTATTAATCATTTGTTTGCACACAGTTAAAGGGCTACAATTATTTCTATCCTACGACAAAAATTCTATTTAATATCAGTCATTTGTTTGCACACAGTTAAATGGTTACAAGTATTCCTATCCAACAACAATAATTTTATTTAATATTAATCATTTGTTAACACCCAGTTAAATGGCTTTAAGCAACATATAATAATCGTTTAGTGAATGACTGAACAGTTCTATTTGATCCATAGATGGGACCCGAACAGGTACTACCATGTCAAATCAAAGTGGACATGAGAGTAATGGCAATGAAGGGGTACTCAATATTCCCCTATGCTCCAGGACAGTAGCCTCACCATCTGATGCAGTTTAGTGTCTTTCTATGGAAGCAATCGTCGTATTCAACTGTCTCTTCTTACTGTGCTTATTAAATTTGTAGAACGAAGGTATATTATTATTATCAGTCACATGTATAAATTCATTGATTTGATCTTACGTGAATGTTTTTCGTTCACACAAACTTCAATGCATTTAATTAATTATTCAAATACTTTGTTGGGTATACAGGATTTTTTTTTCAAGTAAACCAAAATATAATAAAGAAATAAAATAAAATAAATTTGAACAACGAAAACAACAGAATCTGAATAAAATCAGGAAGTATTGAAAATCATCAGTAAGAAATGAGATCGAGGCAGAAAAGGAGGGAGTTAATGTATTGAAGAAATTTAACGGCATGTCAACCCGTCTAGGGGTATTCTATGTCTAAAAGTTTGGGAATAGTATTCATTGTAGTGTAACCCGGATATAAGAGAAATCTGGATCTAAGAGAGATTTCTCTGGTCCCAAATCAGAGCCTGTGTTACCTAAACAAAATAGATAAAACCCTGATATAAGAGGAACCCGTATATAAGAGACTTAGTCTCCGGTCCCCGTCAACTCTTTTATATCCGGTATACAAAGTACTTTTATAATTAAATTTTTTGTGTAGTTGTTTCCTAAGAGTGTCTTTTTTTTGCTAGAGTTTTATTGAATACGAATGAATTTTAAACAAATTTATTTGACCCATAGATGGGACCTTAAAAAGTACCACCACTCTGGGTCAGAGTTGACCTGGGAGTAATGGCAGTGGAGGGGTTCTCCATATTCCTCAGAACTGCAGTCTCACCATCAGATTTAGTTTAGCGTTATAACCAGGATATTTTTTGGGGGGTCTTACTCCTCTGTAGTGGGGATACAGTCAGCGTATACTAAGCCCCACTGACAAAGTATGAATATACGATGAAAGAAGAAAGATGACAGAAAAATTAAGATTAAAGGAAAGAGGAAATAGAAAAGGCGAAGTTAGGAGAAAAAAAAGAGGAAAATTCTGAAGGTAAATAATGCCCCCCCCCAAAAAAAAACACAGGAGGTAATTAAAAAAAAGGGGTGCACTTAAACCAATTATTAAAACAAATAAAATTGATTGACATTCCTTTAAACCGGGTACATTATTTACTTTCGTGGATAGAGGAACTGGCCGTTTGCCAGTGATGTAGAATTTAATTAGTATCGTCTGATTCAATGATAGAAGTACAGGGATGAGGCTATTTCTTTTAAAAAGAGGATCATTTGTTTTTTAACACTTGCACTGTTTGTAAGGAAATTCTCGTTTTATGAGATTTTTCTACTTTTCTTTTCTTCATACAAACTGAACGTTGGTTTCCGAATTAAATCTCTAAAAACAAATTGAACAGCTGCAGGAAGAGCAGCCGCCTACCATTTTGCATTTAGTTGTAAGTGAGTGTACCGCAACGATTGGCAGAAGGAAGGAAACATTAACACAGTGAAGGTGAGTGACGACGACCGCGGCCGCCACCGCAATTTCACTTGAAGCCAAAACATTTCTCTTCGGAAACAATCGTTTAAAAACATCTGCATTTTTACTTATTCGGATCTTTTTTCTTTCTTTCTTTCCTGTTCCTCCGGACAGGACGCCGAAAGAACTATACATATTCTGGTGGCAAAGATAAGAAAATCACTCTTTTTTGCTCAACAACAACAGCAACAACAACATCAGCAAACTGCAATAAAGACAATATTTTTTATGAATGGGGATTATTTACCTTGCTTAGTCGCTTGTAATTTTTATCATTGTTAACTGCATTTTTATTTCACTACATGTGTGTGTGTGTGTGTGTGTGTGTGTGTGTGTGTGTGTGTGTGTGTGTGTGTGTGTGTGTGTGTTTCGTGATACCATCAAGAATCAGTCGATAATTTACGAGATAGGAAAAAGAAACTTGGATTCTGTCCTTAAAGGCAGACATTTCTTCTATTTGGATCAAAATCCCTTCAATAAAAAAAAAAAGAAGGTTGGTGAACTTGAGAAATAATTAAGCCCTGCTAGCGACGCTTAGAATATGCTAATTACAGTGGGGGGGGGGTAAGACCCCACAACTTAAAAAAAAGGGGGGGGGGTGTTTTGAGTATGCCACTAAACTGCATCTGATAGTGAGCCTCCAGTTCTGGAAATCTGGGGAGTGTAAAGTCACCCCTTGATTGACATTACTCCCAGGTCCACTTTGGGCAGTCATAGTAGTACTAGTTATGGTCTCATCTGCTGGTCAAATAGATCTGTTTAAAAATATTTGTATTCAATAGGACCATGGGGAGCCCTCTACCAAGAAACAATTAAACAGAAAATGTAACTATGAACGTACTATAAACGCTATTCCCTAAAATAATCCTCGACGAATTGACATGGTTATCGTCGTAGGAAATGGACATGGCGACACGAGTTCAATTCCTCGACGAGACTGATTGCATTTCACATAGCACTAATACCCTTGGGAAAGGTATGAATTCAATTATTCTCCCTCCAGCTATGGGTAAATAGTAGGGCAGACTGGTTTCTTCAGTCCTTGTTGAGGCGACTAGTCTAGGAGAAGGAAAACTCTGAATTGAAACCTGTTAAACTCCGCTTAAAAATTGGCCTTGTGTCATATCCTGCCCGAGCGGAGGGGGTTGGTAAATATGGACATGTCGTTAAAATCGATCAATCATATAAAGTGATTGATAATAAGTTAATTTGATTTAAAAAGCAATTTCAGAAAACGACATGTCATCTGACAGCTTGTTTCTGATTTATCATAGTTTAGGGTCAATTTCACTTAACGAAATCCTTTAAATTAGAACGAGTATTTATTACAAAGTCAAACAGAAAATAATGGCAGAAAAGTAATTTAGGTTGGCTGTCTGGATTCGTGTAACAATGGCACATGAAGTGATTCAGTGTAGTCACCAAATCGTGCGAGAAAAATAAGTAAATTAAAAACTTTTGACAAAACGAGGTGACATTTACTCAAAACACGAAGATTATTTTATAATCATTAACCAAGCTTAGTTTGGCTCGGCGTTAGAAATATGAGAATCGAAGTTACATTAGTTTGATCGTGTTGCTAATTAACCATTTCGCCACTCGAGGTATGACTAGCAAGATTATTTTGTGACATTAAACATTCATCTACTGAAAAAAAAAACAACTAAATAAAAAAAAAACCCCAGAAAATAGATGGTTATCTTTTATTCTCTCTAATTCCTTGAAATTTTTTTTTATAACTCAGACGTCGTCAACCTTAGTTTAATCAGCTACGTTTTCGATTGTGATTAGAGAAGATCGGCTGAAAGGAGATTATTCAATCAAATTCAACTACACTGCTGAATCGAGTGTTTTCTAGTGGGCGTGATAATGAATGTGAACAGTTGCAGAGATAATGGCAAATTTGTTGTGGGGAACGATCAAAAATATATGTACAGACTTGAACATTGATTCAAGAATTATGAAAAAACAAAATCAGTTTTATTGTTGGTCGATAAACAAAAGAGAAAATTCCAATGAAAGTTTGTCATCTTGGCTAATTTGACAGAAGTGTTTTTACTTGAAATGAAAACAAAAATGATGGCAAAACAGAAATTAAAATTTCTGTGAAACTTTTAGGGTCTCTTTTTGAAAAATCATGGCATATTTCTCTTGTTTTACTGTAAAATTTTGTATAATCTTTTAAAATAAAAACGTTCGGTTATCGTAACTCTAATTAGTAATCAAAGTAAATGACAATTTATAATTAATTAGCGTTATTATTGTACCGGACATTGGCCTAGCGGTTAGAGTGTTCGCCAAAGGCCCAGGAGACCTGGGTTCAATCCCAGGTCGAGTCATACCAAAGACTCAAAAAATGGTACTTGATGCCTCCTTGCTTAACACTCAGCATTATAAGGTGCGGATCAAGGGTAAAGTAGAGCCATCCAGGGAAGGAGTAGCGCCCTCCCCTACATCTTGGTGTAGTAGCTATCGAAAAGGGAGCCTTCGGGTAACCCTCGACTATGGTCCCCAACTACTTTTATTCCTGTCATATATGAGGAGTCAATTTTTGCATGAATAGATAATTCTGGATTCAAAGTGATGACATTAGTCATATTGGGGAATAGAGAACACAGGAGCATCGGTCAATTGGAATCCTCTCAAATCAATCAAATAAACCAAAGAAAGAAAGAAAGATATAGAAAGAAAGAAAAAAGAAGGAAAGCGAAGAGACAAAGAAAGAAAAAAAGAAAAAAGAAAGAAAGAAAAAAGAAAGAAGGAATACAAAGAAAGAAAGAAAGAAAGAAAGAAAGAAAGAAAGAAAGGGCACAGGGTCTAAAATTGCACAAGAAATAAAGAACACAAAGTGTTGCAGAAAAAGAAAAAATCTGAAGAATAGAAAATTATAATGAGATAGAAAAAAATAATAGAAAGTGAACCAGAGAGAGAGCGAGAGAGATAGAGAGATAGAGAGAGACAGACAGACAGAGAGGGTGGGGAAGATGAAGAGAGAAAAAGATTACGTAGTACTGTCTACCGAGTTATCAACCACTGGAAAAAAAAATCACGTATTAATTTCGAATCATATATCTAAATTTTTTGTATTACCATTTTTTATTAATCCGTTGTGAAACCAAGTTACATGACTAACGCGCGCGCGCGCGCACACACACACACACACACACATATGGTTTATTGTCTTTATTCAATGACATCAACTTTTGTGGGTTATTTAACGCCAATGCCATATTTTTAGAAGAACAATAGTGGTGCTATTTAACTCATAACAAAGGAGCGGGAAAAGGGGTTCATACCTTTTCCTGTGAGAACTAGCCCGGAAATAAAAGTAATAACGCTAATGGCATTTGAAATCGCTTACTACGATGTTGTAGTCCAGCAATTTTTAAACTCCTCACTATATATATATATATATATATATATATATATATATATATAAAAGTGCACATACGAAAAAAGTCTGGAAACTTATTTAATGATCCTCGTATATATATATATATATATATATATATATATATATATATATATATATATATATATATATATATACGACGTACTACTTGAAAATAATCTTACATTAACGTAATGCCTAGTCAAAAAAGAAAGAAAAAAAAAACACCCACGGAATTCCTTAAACTAAACGTAAGAGCGCTCAATACACTAAGGAGAGCGAAATATATATATATATATATATATATATATATATATATATATATATATATATATATCGTTTACTCATATGCAGATTGTAAGGGTTATTCTATTATCCAACACTTATCTAACTGTGTCGTTTTCTAAGCTGCGTTTACAAACGTTTCTGATAAAAGCTAATACAATATTTTCTGCTCTTTATAATTAAATCATTGAATAAATCCCTTTAAAAATTATGTGAAACGTTGCCTTTCGAGTTTTGGTTGTAAAATAATTGGAAATTATTTCATTAGTTCGTTTGTTTAACATCACATAAAGAGCGTAATAAATCTATTTATCAAGAAAGCATTAATGAATGCAATGTAAGTAGGAAATTTCAATTATCATTATCATTTGTTTATCATATCTCCTTGGGCATTTGGGCATTTCTTTTTATTACCTTCCGACGTCGACCTTAAAAAAAGAAAGAAAAAATCTTTGTAAAGATCCTCGATAAGAAAAATAGTCTGGAAACTTATCGTATGCACCTCCTATATATATATATATATATATATATATATATATATATATATGATTTGTAAACGAAAAGTTAGTAAGATTTTAAACAAGCCAGTGTTCATTTTTTATTTGTTTGCTCACTGTTAAACGGTTTCAAGTATTCCAATCTAACATGAATAATTCTATTCAGTATTAATAATTTACGAGATGCATACGATAAGTTTCCAGACTTTTATTGATAGTACACGCATGAAACTTTAGTCCCCTTCGAAGGCCCCATGGAAGTCCTCTTGTGTGATCGTGTCAATGGCCTTCGTCACAGCCTCTTTCATCTCCTCAATTGTCTCATAACGACAGCCTCTGAGCTTAGGGAATAAGCAAAAGTCACAGGGAGCAAGGTCTGGACTATAGGAAGGATGAGGAACTGTCTTGATGCCCATCTTACTCAAATAGTCTGTGATAAGGATTGAGTTGTGGACTAGTGCATTGTCCTGGTGGAAATGCCACTGACCCGATTTGAAGAGTGCTGGCCTCTTCCGACGGAATCTCTTCCTGAACTAACCCTAAGTCTAACCCTTTGGCCAATCAACTCTGGTCTATTGACTTCCTTACTCCTCCCACACCTCTCATCATCCCTCACAGACTCTCTCAAGATTGTTAAAAATCAGTCTGAAGCATTCCATACGTTTCTGTGGCATTTTCTCCAAGTTTAAAACAGAATTTTATTGCATATCGTTCTTCTAAAATGTCAGATTGCAATTCCTGCTGTAGCTGTTGATTTGAACTTGAAATCATAAAAATTGGCCAGTCATCTCATATGTATAGCAATAACATAATGAAATTTCAAGAGTCTACGACAATTTTAAATGCCCGTACGAAAAAAGTCTGGAAACTTATCGTATGTACCTCGTATTTGCCCACAGTTGAATGGTTTCAAGTATTGCTATCTAACACTAATAATTCATATGTTTTCTTACAGTTGAATAATAATACATATATACCCATAATCTATAAGTGAATAGTTGGTTGGTAATATAATGTGTTTGAACTAATTTGTTTGCACACAGTTAAATGGTTTCAAGTAAGTAAAATAAAGTTGGCGACCATAGTCGAGGGTGACCCGAAGGCTCCTTTTTCGATAGCTACTAAATCGAGATGTAGGGGAGGGTGCTACTCTATTCCCTGTATTGATCCACTTTACCCTTGATCCTCACCTTATAGTGCTGAGTGCTAAACAAGGCAGCATAAAGTACCATTTTTTTAGTCTTTGGTATGACTTGACCTGGGATTGAACCCCAGTCTCCTGGGGCATTAGCGAACACTCCTAACCGCAAGGCCAATGCACTAATTCAATTTAATATTTATTATTTGTTTGCACACAGTTAAATGGTTTCAAATAGTGCTATCTAATACTATAGATACTATTTAATATCAATCTGTGGTTTCAAGTATTGCTCATACTAATACTTTTATTTGCACACAGTTAAATGGTTTTAAGTATTTCTATGTTATATCAATAATTTATTTTTCGAACACAATTAAATGGTTTCAAGTATTCTAGTCTAACACTAATAATTCCATTTAATATCAACCATTTATTTGCACACCGGCTCATTGCCAATTGGGTAGAGTGTTCACCAATGGTCCGGGAAGCCGAGGTTCAACCCTAGTTGGAGTCATACCAAAAACTCAAAAAATGGTACTTGATGCTGCCTTGCTTAACATTCAGCATTATAAGGTAAGGACCAAGGGTAAAGTGGAGCAACCTAAGGAATAGAGTAGCGCCCTCTCTTACACCTAGGTGTAGTAGCTATTGAAAAGGGAGCCTTTGGGTCACCCTCGACTATGGTCGCTAATTTTACTTTACTTACTTGAAACCATTTAACTGTGTGCAAACAAATTATGAATATTACTTTACTTTTATTTGCACACAGTTAAATGGTTTCGCATATTCTAATGTAACACTAACAATTTAATTCATCAGTGATTTATTCGTACTCGGTTAAATGTTTAAACATTTCTATTTGACCCTTTGATGAGACCCTTACAAGTACTATCACTCTGTAAACCTGGGAGCGATGGCAATGAAGGGGTTCTTCACATTCCCTACAACCCCAGAACTGGAGTCTCACCATCAGGTGGCTAAGTATTATATCCAAGACACTCATTAGGCGAGGGATCTTACCCCCTCCCCTTGTAGAGATGCAGTCGGTGTATTCTACAGCCCCAGCCGATTGGTCTAAGTCTAATTTGTCTTGCTCGTCTTCAACATCATTAATATAAATCAAATTCAGTTAAGTAATTCATCCAAGACTTCCCAAAAATACTATCTTCTTTTTCTTACGATTTTTTTCGGAAACCATCCAATTTAATCTTAATTTTTTTTTTTCGCTGTTCGTGTTTTTGCTCTGATGAGGCAATTTCTTCCCAAAAATATATTAGTTGATTAGCTAAGAAAATAAAATGCCATTGGTTAGTACACTTACCTGCCCCCTATCACGAAAACTATTCAAGTTAGACGAACCAGACATGCAGGACATTGCTGGAGAAGCAGAGATGAACTCATAAGAGATGTACTCTTATGGATCCCCACACACGGCCGCGCAAAAGCAGGACGACCAGCACGAACGTACATTCAGCAGCTATGTGAGGATACAGGTTGTTGTCCTGAAGACCTACCTAGGGCGATGAACGATAGGGAGGAGTGGCGAAAGAGGGTCAGGGATATCCGTGCTGCCAGCACGATATGATGATGATGATGATGATGATGGTTAGTACACTTAGTTTTGCCCAGATTGAATTATTTCAGATCAATCGAACTTTGTAGCTGAGTGCATTCAAATTGTATTCCAAGGCGTAACCAAACATAATAGCTTCATGGGCGTCTCGGGTGAGATATAATGGTTAGCAAGCTAAACTGGCAAATTTTCACAAGTGAGTTCGAGTCTCATTGTGTTGTATATTACAGCCATAATGATATCAATCACAACAGTAATACAAATACATATACAAATACAGGCCGACTCTTTCGTTTCAGATACGAACGGGTTTATTAATTGCTGGCTTAGGTCCATGGCGACACGAGGAGAGAGACACAATTCTTAAAAGCCTATGTTAACCATACTATGCTGACCCCAACCCAACGCACGGCGCATCTTGTGATGTTTAAGATCTCAATTCATCTTTGCCGGTTGAGATCCGAAAAACTCAACCGCATGCCTCAACGGTTGAAAACTCAACAATAGTGCTTTCAAAATCCTCAAATTCTCAGGGCCATCTCTTCTGGGCATGACGTCATCCTCACTCCAGCTCCATTTCCTGTCTAGATGATGATTGTCATATCATTTCCGCGTGGGCGTAAGACTGCACCATCTGACTATGCACCTGGACTAAGAGACCCGAGTAGTTCAAAGCCTTACCGAACTAAATAATAGAATATAATTAACGCAAAATGATTCATATAAAAAATCATTAGGGGGCTGTCCTCATGGTGTAATGGTTAAAGCAATGGACTGCGGAATCGTAGTACGCGAGTTCGTACTCCAGTCGCGCTATTACGTTCACTTTCGGGCAAATACCCTTGGGAAAGGTATGAACCCCGTTATCCTCCCAGCTATGGGTTAAATAGTACCACTACTGTTCTTCTAGGAGAATGGCTTTGGCATTATATAACCTAAAAATAGTTGATATGCCATTAGACAAAGAAACCAAACCAAACTAAAAAATCATTACCTTGATTATATAACAATTAGGTGTGCCACATCGAAGTAAAAAGCTTCGTAAATTACGACTTGCTTCGTTAAAGAATTGTTACATTGAAACATTTTTCCATGGAAAAATTTGGTTCTAAAGACAATTCTTACACCAAAAATGAAGTTATTAGCCGAAGCTGAAGAACGATTACGTTCTATAATTCTTCGTTTGTTGCGTTAAACGTTTACAAATTCGATATAATTTGTTTGTTTATAATTATTCTGGGTTTTAACGATTTCATAAGAAAAGACTTGTATATTTGGCGTTTACAAAAATTTCAAGTGTTCGTGAAAATCATTTTTTATCTTCTTAAAAAAATTTCACAGTAAAATTTTGCCCACACCAAATAAAATTTTACAGGACGACTAGGAAAAGATTGGTTCCTTTGTTTAATGACAAATCAACCTTCGTGGGTTATTTAATGCCTAAGCAATTCTTGTAGAAGAACAGAAGTAATGCTATTTAATTCATGAAATAAAGAAATTCATACCTTTTCCAAGGGCATTGGTCCGTAAGTGAATGTCATAACGCAACTAGAATTCGAATTCGCTTACTTCGAGTAGCAGACCTGCCACTACGCCACGGAGACAGTCCCTTGGGAAAATAGGAAATTAATAATTTCACTAATGAATTTCATTTACAACAATCAGGAAAAAATTGTCGTATTTAGAAATCGTAAAAAAAAAAAAAATGATTTACTGAAATTAGAGATTATTTAGAAATCGTAAAAAAAAAAGAAAAGATTTACTGAGATTAGAGATAATTTAGAAATCGTAAAAAAAAGATTTACTGAGATTAAGAAGAAATTTAATCTTCATAAAATTTGTCTATTATTTTTTCTTTATTCCTTATTTTATTTCATTTTATTCAATCTTATTTCTGGATTTTTGAATGAAGATAAAACATCAAATCCGGTGTAAAAATGCAAAATTCACGAACTGTTTAGAGGTTAGGGAATCGCGTTCTTTTTTACAATTTTTTTAATAGAAGTTTCTGAAAAAGTTTTTTTTTTTACACACGGTCTTGTCGAATACAAACAATTTTAAAGCAAATTTCATTGACCCATTGATAAAAGCCTTACAAGCTCTATCACTCTAGGTCATAGTGGACCGGAGAGTAATGGCAATCAAGGAGTACTCCACATTTCCCGAGCTCTAGGATAGGAGCCTCACCATCAGATGCAGTTTAGTGTCATACCTTTGACACTAGTTCTATTTGACCCATAGATGAGACCCTAACAGATACTACTACTCGGGGTCTGAGTGGAAATGGGAGTAATGGCAATAAAAGAGTATTCCGCACTCCTCAGATTTTTAGAAGTAAACCCTAACCATCAGATGCAGATTAATGTCATACCCAGCATACCCTCACTTTTTTTGAGGAGGTCTCTTACCCCTCTGCAGAGGGTACCGTTAGCGTTTTCTTACCCCCCCCCACCACCAACGGCGGATTTACATTTGATTTTTTTTCTTTCAAAAATAATGCATTTTTCCTTGACAACAATTCTAAAACTGAGAAAATAGGAATAAAAATCAATTTCTTAGTATTTTGGCGCTAAAAACTGTGTCAATCTCCAATTTTGTCCATTTATGAAACACGTTCTTTTAATCTTTTTTTTTTTTAAACCTTTTTAATCGCCTTGTCAGTTTTCAGCGTACTTCACAATTCCTTATATTCAATGGCGAGGTTTTATTTTTAGATACAAAGCCATCAAGTCTACTTGTTGGCGTTCATTTCTCTAAACTTGGGCTCAGTGCCATTTTGTGATTGCCGTTTCTCTGATTGCTGTCGGCAGCAATTGCAGGTTTTCTCAGGGAAATAAGATTATCAAAAATAACCGCAGAGGTGAAAATTCATGCGTCTGCGCCAAATACAGCGACGCATTATCCTTTTGGTTTAACTTGCGAATTGAAATTTTCCGACCGCTTTTTATGCTTTAAACACACCAAATTTAAAGAAAGAGGCAGAAAAAAGCAGTGTTTTTTTTTTCTCTTCTTTTTTTTCGCGGTGGTAATCTAAGTGCAATATGTTTGTCATACTCTTTTTTTTTCCTTTTAAGAGATATGCATTCATTGAATACACAATTGTTGGCTTTTCTTATTATACAAATATTGTTTAATTCAAAGACAAAATACTTCCTATATTTTTTATCAGAGTTTCTTTCATTCTCTCCACTTGTATTATGTGATAAGCTTGAACTTTTTCTTTTAGCAAACTTACTTAAAAGCCGCATTAGGTGACTATTAAGTCTGTTATTTATATCATGCTATTTATGTCATCACTAGCATAGTATCCGTCATAGATCTCCCCCCTCTCTCTATTGTTTCGTCACTTTCTTCTTTTCTCTCCTTCCTCTCTCTTTATAACTTTTCACAGTTCAGTCTTCTCTTCTTTTAATAACTTCTTGTTTGTTCTCTCTTTTTTTCAATTACTCTCTCCTTAACTATTCTTTCTTTCTTTCTTTCTTTCTTTCTTTCTTTCTTTCTTTCTTTCTTTCTTTCTTCTGTTTATCCGAGTACTGCTTCGTGTGAGTATAAAAACGGAAATTCACATTACTCTGCAATAAGATCTACTTGCTTGACTAATAAATATATATGGTAAGTCAGATTTAATTTAATATATAACCTGACGGATTGCGAATAAATAAATAAATTGAGGCACTCTGTAATGAGTATTTATTGGTTATTTGCATTGAGAAATTATGATTAGGGTGAATGCAAATCCCACGCTAGTATTAATTATTTACTTTCAAATAATTCTAACGTTATTGCATAAACAAATATCTCGCTATGAAGTGTCATTTTTGTAGTGTTATGTCAACAGAAAACATTAAAAAAAGCATAAAAATCAATTATTCTGATTCAAACGAGAATTGTTGATGTTGGTTGGTTGGGTTTTATGGCATATCAGCCTTTGTAGGTTATTCAAAGCCAAATCTATTTTTATGCAAATAGTTCTATTTCAAACAATTCAGTTTAGCATAAGCATACAGTTTAATTGTCAAAAATATTTCTATTTTAAGCTATTCAGTTTATTCAAACAGTTCTAACTCAACCAATTCAGTTTAGTATAATTATAGATTTTGTTTACGCACAGTCAGATGTCAAAACTGTTCTATTAAAAAAAAAAATATCAGTTTAACGTCAGTAGAGTTTCAATGTAAAAAATAGTTCCATTCCAAACAATTCAGTTTAGCATAAGTACGCAGATCAGTTTGATTTAATCCATGGATAGGGCCCTATCAGGTGCTACTACTCCAGGCCAGAGTGGACTTGAAAGCGATGGCAATGAAGGGGTGCTTCACATCCCCCAAAGCTCCAGCATCACTGGAACCTTACCATCAAATTGTTTAGTGTCATATCCTGGACACTCGTTAGGGAGTCTGCTGACGTGCAGTCAGTGTATTCTATAGCCCAAGCCGAATGGACAAGAGAATTATTGAAGTAAATATTTCATACCTAATCATTTTTCTTATATTTATTGTAACTTCTTTTCTACACTGTCCTCATTCTACATATTTTTTCTTTTTTAAGTCGAGGAATCAACATTGTGAATTGAATTACCACAGATCTGTGGTCGCTGGTTCGATCTCCAGTGGTGGAGATTACGGTATACACTGCTGATGAAACCTAATAAAGTCGAAACAGCTGTCTCTAGTGTTCCCGTATGTCATGCGTAGGTGTTCACCGGATTTTCTGGTCGTGGTAATTCAATTCACATTGTCCTCATTA
The DNA here is from genome assembly GCA_963585895.1 of Sepioteuthis lessoniana. NCBI lineage: Eukaryota > Metazoa > Mollusca > Cephalopoda > Myopsida > Loliginidae > Sepioteuthis > Sepioteuthis lessoniana. The sequence goes on from CAUZXS010000603.1 coordinate 76,857, forward strand.
ATAAAAAATGCAATCATTCACCTCGGAAAAAAAGGAATTATAAGGAAAGAAAAACTGGATTTTTAAAATATCTAAGATGTTTAAAAAGAAAAATGCGTATATGTGATTTACCAGCTGCCTTCGCCATGAGCAGGATGGGTATGACAGAAGGTCAATTTCTTTTAAGCGTAGTAAAGCTGATTTGAATTCTGAGTTTTCCTTCTCCCAGACCGGTTGCCTTACCAAGGCTAAAGAACCCAGTCTGTACTACTATTTACGCATAGTTGGACGGAAAACAAATGGTTTCATGTCTTTCTTAATGGTTTAGTGCAAAGTGAAATTCAAACAGCCTCGACCAGGATTTGAACTCTGATCCCAGATTCCATTTTTTTTAATGATAAACGTGCGTATAAAAGTTAAGTACTTGGATTAAGTTTTCAACTACGTTATCCTATTTTTTTCTCCTACATTATGTCTATACAGATCAAAATGCACAGTAAAGTGCATGGATGAACTTATAAATGAACTGCAATGATTATAAGAAATAAAATATAATAATCATAAAATACCACCACCACCACTACTACTACTACTACTACTACTAATAATAATAATAATAAGTGAATGCAGTAAATGGAAGTATAAGACTAGACACGACTGGGTTGGAATGGTGATCCATTGGGAATTGTGCAAAATGTTTAAATTTGACCATACGAACAAGTGACCTCGACATACAACGTCTCTGGGATTTTGAGATACAAACGGATCACCTAATCTCGGCCAAATGATCAGACCTAGTGATTATTAACAAAATAAACAAATAAATAAAAACAAACAAATAAATAAATGAATGAATGAATAAATGAATAAATAAAAGAGAACCTGGGGAATAATGGACTTGGTCGTCGCGGCAGACCACAGGGTAAAATTTAAAAAAAAGGGAAAAGAGATATGAGTACCTAGACCTTGCTAGAGAATTGAAAAAAAAACTATGTCACATGAAGGTGACGGTGAGACCAGTAGTAATAGGTGCACTCGGTACAGTCATCATAAGATTGGTACAGGTACTGGGGGAATTGGAAATAAGAACACGAATGGAAACCATCAAACTACTGCATTATTAAGACTGGAGACTTGAGGAGACTTGCTGTCTCTCAAACTCCAGTGAAAAACCATCAGAGTTAGCTGATGGGAAAAACTCTCAAGGAGTAGATAATGATTATAATAATTTATGATAGACGTAAAAGAAATTTATAATAACGGATCACTTAATCTCAGCCAGAAGACCAGACCTAATAATAATCAACAAAAAAAAAAAAGAAAAAAAGAGAACTTGCAAAATTGTCGATTATGCTGTCCCGGCTAACTAGAGAATAAAACTAAAAGAAAGTGAAAAGAAGGATAAGTACCTCGACCTTGTTAGGGAATTGAAAAAAAAAACCCCAATGAAACATGCAGGTGACGATTATAACAATTGTAAATGATGCGTTTGGAACAGTAACAAAGGATTATTAAAGGGAGTGGAGGACTTGGAAGTTGGTGGACGAGTGGAGACCATCAAAACTACCTCATTATTGAGAACGGCCAGAATACTGAGAAGAGTCCTGGAGACTTGAGGAGACTTGCTGTCACTGAAACTCTAGTGAAAGAGTATAAGCTAACGCCAATGTGAAAAACTCTGAGTAAAGAATAATAATTACGGCCAACAAAAACAATACTGACAACACGATAGATAACAGAATGACAATAACTAGGGGGAAAAATGGGAAGGAAAGCAACTCTATGGGCGTTTTAAACGACTAATAAACAACATCTCACACGACAAAACCTGGACATGGCCAAGAAAAGGAAACTAAGAGAGAAACAGAATCTCTCCAAATAGCAGCACAGGACAACGCCATAAGAACCAATGATATCAAGGCGAGGATAGATTAGACGCAACAAAATAGCAAATGTAGGCTATGCGGTGACAGAGATGAAACCATCAATCACATAATAAGCAGATGCAGCAAATTGGCACAGAAGGAGTACAAGGCTAGATATGACTGGGTTGGCAAGGTGATCCACTGGGAAATGTGCAAGAAATTTAAATTTGACCATGCCAACAAATGGTATATGCGCAACCCGGCACTTGTCCTAGAAAATGACACACACAAACTCCTATGGGACTTTAGCATACAAACGGATCAGCTAACCTCGGCCAGAAGTCCAGACCTTATAATAATCAACAAAAAAAAAAAAAAAAGAAAATCTGCAAAATTGTCGACTTTGCTGTCCCGGCTGACCACAGAATAAAACTGAAAGAATGTGAAAAGAAGGATAAGTACCTTGACCTTGCTAGAGAATTGAAAAAAACTATGGAACATGAAGGTGACAATTGTACCAATTGTGATTGGTGCATTTGTCAAGGTAAAAAAGGATTACTGAAGGGCCTGGAGGATTTGGAAGTTGGCGGTCGTGTGGAGATCATCCAAATAACAGCATTATTGAAAACGGCCAGAATACTGAGAAGAGTCCTGGAGACTTGAGGAGACTTGCTGTCACTCAAACTCCAGTGAAAGACCATCAGCTAACGCTGATGTGAAAAACTCTAATGAGTAATAATAATAATAATAATAATAATAATAATAATAATAATAATAATAATAATCACAACAGCAACAATAATATATAATAAATATATTAATAATATGATAATAATATTCTTTACCAATGATCCGGGAGACTGGGGTTCAATCCAAGTCGAGTCATACCAGTGACTCAAAAAATGCTACTTGATGTCTCCTTGCTTAACACTCGGCATTATAAGGTATGGTTAAGTGGAGCAATCGAGGGAAAGGAGTATGGCCCTCTTCTACGCTTCGGTGTAGTAGCTATTGAAAAGGGAGCCTTCGCGTCGCCCTTGACTTACTTACTTATATAAATTGATATTGGGCGACTAACCTACTTATATATATATATATATATATATATATATATATATATATATATATTATATATATATATATATATCTTTAAGAAAAAAAAACAAAAACAAAGACCGGTTAATTCATGATTATAAATTTATTTCGATCCCCTATTTTCAGTTTCTGAAAATACGGGATCGAAATAAATTTATAATCATGAATTAACCGGTCTTTGTTTGTTTTTTTCTTTAAGAAATATTGCTCTGTAATAAATTACATTGAGCTCTCTACCAGGAAAATTTAAATGTTCAGCTCTTGAATGATTTTCTTGTCCTGAGGGAATTACTCCAAACTCTGGTTTAACCTGACCGAATATTACCTATATATATATATATATAATATATATATATATATATATATATATATATATATATATATATATATATATATGATATAATGATGATATTTGATAAATACGAAATAGTATAATGATAATATATAATGAATATGATAATAGATTGAATAAAATAATTGCCATAAAAACCTTGTCTCAACGTTGCCAAAGGGTTTATGGATTTCGAAGTTCAAAATGAACATTTCAGATTGTAGGGAATGGTCAACTAAATACTGCATTTTGAAATTGGCGTCCATGGATGTCTTATGGCTAATTTCGAATTGGCGTGAATTCTCAAATGCAACAAATATTATTCGGAACCGGTATGAAAGAGTTCTTTACCATAAAACTTATATAATCAAAGATTAACAAGAATTCTATTCGATCAAGTATGTCACGTGACAAAATTAATCCGATTAGCATGAAATCAAATCAGAACGACTGCACAGCATCTCGTTCATGCAATATGAGTGATCTCCCCTTTTTTTATTAGAAAAATCGCAATTCCTAACAACAAAATGGCAAGTAGATGGTGACGTATTATATGATTTTATTTTCTTCTGCTATTTTGACGAATCAGTTTAAAATGAATTGTAACATTTTTGTCATTCTCAAATAAATGAATTAATAAATTAGAATTAAGAAATAAGAAATAAAAAAAATCAAATGAAATAAAAATAATTAAATAAATAATTCTAAAAAAAAAAAAAGATTGACAGCAAAATCTTTAGTAAAAGACCCGAAGATAAGATGCTGCCAATTACAAAATACGATACTCTTAGACTGGATCTGTATCGTAGCTGGGAATGAACTTTAAAGTCAGATTTTACACTTGATGAGCAAATGATTTAAAATCAGTTGCAGTACTTTGGCAGCAGCATCACTACATCCTTTGCAGCATCCACCAACCCCCTGTTTCAACCGCTAGGGCCATGTCAATTCCCGCAGCTATCGATCCAAATAGAAACGTCACATGCAAACGAAAGGATGTTCCTTGTTGTCATGGAAACTACTTAGCACGACGATAGTTGTGAGAATCAATAAAGAATATCGAATCAATGGGAGGGATGAAATGATAAGTAGGAATGGGGGTGGAACATAAGCAATCTGTATTCAAAGGTTGGATTGAACATTATCAGTAGTTCGTTTCTCTCCTGATATTTCTCTATAAATACGGATCTATCTATCTATCTATCTATCTATCTATCTATCTATCTATCTCAGTCTGTTCATATCTATCTATCTATCTATCTCAGTCTGTTCATATCTATCTATCTATCTATCTATCTATCTATCTATCTATCTATCTATCTATCTATCTCAGTCTGTTCTATCTATCTATCTATCTATCTATCTATCTATCTATCTATCTATCTATCTCAGTCTGTTCATATCTATCTATCTATCTCAGTCTGGTCTATCTATCTCAGTCTGGTCTATCTATCTCAGTCTGGACTATCTATCTATCTATCTAAATACAGATTATCTTTTTTAGCTGCCTTGAAATCCCCCCACCCTCATCTTGTAGTTCTAATCTTCCGCAGACTCTGTTCAGGTATTACTCGCGAAAGAATTTCATATTTTTCCGAGATTTTCTCTTGAGGTTATCCTTGCAAACTGGGATAATACCAACCAATCCTTCAGCACCGTTTTTATCTTTTGGTCCCGGGAGAAAATGGCAGAATCGTATGTTACCTCAAACCGATTTGCTCCCCAACAAATAGGCTTTCCCCACCTGCTTTTTTTATTTTTTATTTATTCGTTAACATACTTATATGCAGTCAAATTTTGTACCTGATACGTTTTTATTAATTAGTTATTCATTCTATTATGTTGCTTGTCTGTCTGTCTGTCTATCTGTCTGTCTGTCTATTTTTAGCGTTTGGACTGCCGACATTTTCGGCATTTTTATGTATATTAATCTATCTACCTTGCCAACTATTTTTATGTTTTACTTAATGAATTGTTTTTTGCGTTTCGTGGTGCGTTTTTTCCCCTCCTTCCGACTGTAATCAGGTTTTAGATTAAACCTTACATCAATTTTGCCGACATTACGTAATAATTCACAAGAACACATTCAGCCGAATGTTTTTAAATAATCATACAGGATTTGCTTATTAGTTTGCTTAATTTTTTTTTTTTAAATAAATTTCTGTTTTTATACGTCAATTCGCCTCTTCTTTTGCTTTTTCATCATTTTTATTTACCATACACTACCTAATGCAAAAGGCTACCGTCGTAGGAAATGGAAGTGGTGATCCAAGTTCGAATACTGAGCGAGGTTGTTTGGTTTTCACTTCGCACTAATGTCATCTCTCTGTTCTCCCATCGATGGATAAATTGTAATACTGACTGGTTCTTTAGCTTTGGTTAGACAACCTATCGAGGAGAAGGAAAACTCAAATTTTTAACCAGCCTTACTCCCCTAAAAAATTAACCTTTTAGGTCCATTTTTCGTTTAATTTATCGCACACTGGGACTTAGAATATGATGAATGTATCTCCTAAAGAGGGGAAAAAAAAGATGCGTCCCGGTTTTTTGAAGATATAAGAAGTGTGGAGCATCCCTTCATTATCCTTATTCCTTGGTCTAATCTGACCCGGAGTGGTACTATTGGTTAAAATCCAACCCTGAGGTCAAATAGATCTATTCAAAAAATTATGCGATTCGTAAAAAAAAAAAAAAAAAACTCGTAAGAAACGGCTTCAGAAAAATGTAAATATGAATGTAATTCCCAAACTCTTAGCCATAAAGTATCCCTAGACAAGTTGACATATCGTTAGAATAAGAAATATCAAATATAAATTGAATATATGTCTTTTAACAAACTGGGGGTTCCAAAACGATTCTGGCGTTTAGAATAAAGGATTCGTGGATTGTTATGGAATCTGAAAAGAAGAAAAAGAAAAGCAGATGTGTGTGTGTGTGTGTGTGTGTGTGTGTGTGTGTGTGTGTGTGTGTGTGTGTGTGTGTGTGTTGGGAGTGGATTAAGAACAGGATGAATGAAAGAAAGGAAAAGATTAAAGATGGTTTGGTTGTATTTCATGTGGGTTACTTAATGTCACACACACACACACACACACATATATATATATTGCAGGTAACATTTTTTGAATGAGCCAGACCTCATTTGTTCGCACACAGTTAAATGGTTTTAAGTATTTCTATCAAAAACTAATAATTTTTTTAGCGTTAATCATTTGTTCGTATACAGTTTAATAGTATAAAGTTTTGTAATTTACATTAGTGATTCAATTTATCAAGTATTCCTCTCAAAAACAATTTGCATTGAGCTATTTAATTTCAAATAATAATAATGATAATAATAATAATAATAATAATATGCACAACCCTGCACCTGTCCTATAAAATGACACACACAAACTCCTATGGGACTTTGATTTACAAACGGATCACCTAACCTCGGCCAGAAGACCCGAGCTTATAATAATCAACAAAAACAAAAAAAAAAAAAATCTGCCAAATTGTCGACTTTGCTGTCCCGGCTGATCACAGAATAAAACTGAAAGAATGTGAAAAGAGAGATAAGTACCTCGACCTTGCTAGTGAATTGAAAAAAACTATGGAACATGAAGGTGACAATTATACCAATTGTGATTGGTGTTTTTGGCACGGTAACTAAAGGATTACTAAAGGGACTGGAAGATTTGGAAGTTGGCGGCCGAGTGGAGATCATCCAAACAACAGCATTATTGAAAACGGCCAGAATACTGAGAAGAGTCCTGGAGACTTGAGAAGACTTGCTGTCACTCAAACTCCAGTGAAAGACCATCAGCTTACGCTGATGTGGAAAACTCTAATGAATAATAATAATAATAATAATAATAATCATAAGTAAATTATTGAACAATTCTATTTGACCCAGAGACGGGACCCTAACAAGTACTACCGCTCCGGGTCAGAGTTGACCAGGAAGTAATGGCAATAAAGGTTAGGTTATTAGCTTTAAGGGCATATAAACCCTTGATGGTTATTTAATGCCAAATCCTGTTTATACATTTTAAAGGATTAGTTTGTTAGTAACAATATTTTTTTAGATTGAGCCAGAGCTCATTTGTTTGCACACAGTTAAATGGCTTCAAGTATTGCAATCTAACACTAATAGTTCTATTTTCCATAGTCAATTGGTTTCAAGTAATTGTGATCAAATACTAAAAATTCAATTTGATACAAATTATTTGTTTGCACACAGATTGTTTTCAAGTATAGTAGATGATTAAACAGTTCTATTTGACCTATAGATGGAACCCTAACAAGTACTACAACCTCGGGTCAAAGTGGACCTGGGAGTAATAGAAATGAAGGGGTACTCTACATTTTCTAGGATTGGGGCCTCACTATCAGATGCAGTTTAGTGTCACATCCGGGACTTTTGTTGGTGGAGTGGGTCTTGCCTATCTGCAGAGGTGCAGTTGGCGTTTTCTGTAGCATCGGCCGACAGGACGAGAGATGAAAGAGAAAGAATTAAAATTTAATGATCATTTTATATGAGTCAGTGATTTTAAGTCTCCAAATAATCGATGGTCGAAACAAGACACGACAATGCCTCCCGAGTTATTTATAATTACAAACGATCAGCAAAAACGTTGGTCTGTCTGTGAACAATGAAAACAACTGACAATTGCAAAAACTATCATTACAACAATTCGCCAGAATGTTAACAGGGTGAATCAGTCAAAAATTTACAGTATTGCTGAACTTGAAAAGTAAAGAGAAAAAAAAAAAAAAAAGGACCATGTTTATTACTGAATCGACTTTGTTTAAGACCTTATTGCGAAGTTAAACGTACTTGTCTCCCCCTGGATCAGCGTCTATAAATACTAAAAGAATCTCCACCTTCAATGTCAAAAGAATTTGTCAATATGGATCAGAGACTTTTGATCAATTGGTTTGAACACCGATGATAAAAGACGAATAAGGTAATTACTTTACTTGAGCTTTATTCAAATTTAAGGCGGAGATTCTTTTAGTATTTATAGAGGCCGATCCAGGTGAGAGACAACTATGCTTAACTTCACCACAGCCCCGCCAGTGTCTTAAGCAAAGAGGACGAAAGGACAGTCGTATTCATATGTTTCTGTGGACTGTAAGTGATATGATCGGATATTTGATTCCTGAAAAATTAACTCCGAATAAATAAATCTTTTCAAAACAAAATAAAATCCCCTTGGAGGGTGTGAAGTCAACCATAGTTGTCTCCACCAGGATCAATCACTCATGTATGAAAAAATAAACTCCATCCTGACAGACCACAGTCGTGTAATATTTCAATAGATCTTCAAATCATGTAACCAGCTCGTTCGTTTTTCATTTCAGACGGAAAAGATAAAATAAAAATCAATTGAGGTAAAGACATCAAAGAAGACGATAAAATTTTCGTGATTGAATGATTGATTTTAATGGCATATTAACCTGTCTAGGGTTATTTTATGCCTAGACAGGTTAATACGCCATTATCTAGGGTTATTTTATGCCTGGAGGTTAGGGAATTTCGTTCATATTTACATTTTTGTGGAGTTGTTTCTAAATATTTTTTTAAAAAAAAGTCCTATCGAATATTGATAATTCTTAAACAGATCTTTTGACCTTAACAGGGTCACTTCGGATGTGAGTGAATATGAGAACAATGGCAATGAAAGGAGAGTACTTGTGGCGTAATTGCGAAAGTGTTGGTCTGTGACATCGCAGTAAGCGAGTTCGAATTCCATTTGCGCTGTTATGTTCACTTTTGCTCTAATACCCCTGGGGGAAAGGTATGAAATCCCTTATCTTTCAGCTACGGGTTAAATAGGATGGCTTTGGCATTAAATAACCCACAAAGGTTGATAGGTCATTTAAAACAAATAAACCAAACCAAACTAGCTTGGTCTATTGATATCTATCTCTTTATCTCGATTCGAACCTGATAAACTAGGCTGACATTGTGTCGTATCTTGCGCCTGAGAGAAGGACTAGGTAAATACATATATCCTTATTTCATTTTGATTTTCTGAAAATATACAAAAATAAAAATAAATTAATGATAATGATTTTTAAAAAATCATTTAATAATCTTTCAGAATTTTCTAGTTTGCATTTTCAAGAAGAAAATTTAAGTGTTTTTATCTTTCATTTTGTTCTTTAAATGAGAATAAAAAAAATAGAAGTGAATAAAAAAAAAAAAAAAAAAAAGTAGTTATTTCTGATTTCATAAAGAAATTTTAAAGTTTATTTGAATTAATAACTTTTTTTATTTCCATTATTTTCGCTTCTTTCCGTCTTCCTGTTGCTTTTTATAGCAACATTCAATATGGCTGGCTGTTGGATTGAGTGAAAAACATGAAATCAGAAATAGAGAAGCAATTATTATTTTAGCAGAAAGTCAAAACAACCCATCGAGAATTAGGCTTACAAAAATGACTTGTGAGCCTTGCTCGTTAAATATCACAACATCGGAGGCGCCATAAAATGAAGCAGCCGATTAAAAAAATAACTAAAGTTTGCAGACTATTATTACAAGGCAGTAAAAAAAAGATAGCGCAAGAAATAAAAAAGGTTCGATTTCGGTTCTTTGTTAAATGGTATATCAACTTTCGTTAGTTATTTAATGCCAAAGCCATTCTTGTAAAAAGATAGCAGTGCTATTTTATAACGTATAGCTGGGGGATAAGGGGGTTTACACCTTTCCCAAGGGTATTAGTCCGAAAATGAACGTAATAGCGCGACTGGAGTTCGAACACGCTTATTTCGAGGACGCAATCTCGCCATTACCCCACGGGGTATCCCCAATAGAAAAATGAATGTGAAATCAATGACAATGATGGATAAGTCTGAAGAAAATAATTGATCTCTGAATTAGGATTTTATTATTTCTATTTGAAAATTATGATAACGTGTATTATCAAGCATTATTCATGACCACACTCTAGAGCATTGAAACCCTTTAAGCAAAAATAAAATTGTATATATATATATATATATATAAAGGGCATTATCCTAACGAGTAGAGTGTTCGCTAATGGTCCGGGAGACCGGGGTTCAATCACAGGTCGAGTCTTACCAAAGACTCAAAAAATGTTAATTGATGCCGCCTTAACACTCAGTATTATAAGGTAGGGATCAAGAGTAAACTGGAGCAATCCAGGGAAAGGAGTAGCACCCTTCCCTACACCTCGGTGTTGTAGCTATTGAAAAGGGAGCCTTCGGGTCACCCTCGACTTAGGTCACCAACTTATATATATATATATATATATAAGAGGTATACTTATTTTTGGACTGCTGCATTTTTTTTAATTTTTGGTAACAGAGACTTAATGTTGAAGAGTTTGGTAATATTAATACCTAATCATCTCCGTTTTGATTGTATAAGATTCCGCTAGAAATGATAAAATTCTAGTGTATTTGGTTTAAAACAGTTTGGTGTGTCTTTATTCATTGGTGATACTGTCAGTAATGTCTCATAATATCTGAGTTGATTGTACAATGTTCAAGTAGAAATTTAAAATTCTAGTGTATTTGGTTTTGAAGGTTTGGTTTGGTTTCTTTGTTTAATGGCATATCAACTTTTGTAGGTTATTTAATGCCAAATCTTTGGTTTGGTTTGGTTTGGTTTGGTTTCTCATTAATCACTACACCAATGACATATTAACCTTCGTGGGTTATTCACTGCCAGAACCATCCTTGTAGAAGAACAATCGGGATACTGTTTACCTACAGCTGGGGGGATATGGGGGTTCATGCCTTTCTCAAGAGTATTAGTCCCAAAATGAACCGATTTTTTTCTTAGCACATGAATCACCATACCACGCTAAACCACAGAGACATCCCATTATAAGAAATTCTTAATGGTCTACTTATTTACGGGAAGCAGCCGACATCAAAACCAGTACAGAAAAGAAAAGTTAAAATTTAAAAAAGAGAAAAGTGTCGAAAGAAAAACATTATCTGAATTTTTTTTCTAACAATGACACATTTCAAAACCTAACCAATGACATTTCAAAACCTAAATGATGACACATTTTTAAACAATGACATATTTCAAAACCTAACTAATGACATATTTCAAAGTCTAAACAACGACACATTTTTTATTATCACTGATGCATTTCAAAACCTAACCAATGACACATTTCAAAACCTTGTCAGTGACACATTTTTTACAATGATACATTTCAAAACTTAACCAATGACACATTTTTTAACGATGACACGTTACGAAACCTAGCCAATGATACATTTTTAAAAATGACTCATTTCAAAGCCAAACCAATGATACATTTTCTGACAATGACACATTTCAAAACCTAACCACTGACACATTTCAAACTCTAACCAATGACACATATCAAAACCTAATCAATGACACAGTTTCAAATAATGACACATTTTAAAACTCAAACAATGACACATTTTCTAACAATGACACATTTCAAAACCTAACCAATGACACATTTTCTTAGAATGACACATTTCAAAACCTTACCAATGACACATTTTTTTAGAATGATGCATTTCAAAACCTAACCAATGACACATTTTCTAACAATGACACATTTCAAAACCTAACCAATGACACATTTTCTTAGAATGACACATTTCAAAACCTAACCAATGACACATTTTTTTAGAATGATGCATTTCAAAACCTAACCAATGACACATTTTCTAACTATGACACATTGCAAAAACTAACCAATCGGATTTTTTTTTGCTATCAGGGTATCATATGTTTTGAAACAAATTGTCTAATCAGATCAAAAACAGCAGTCGTGTAGAACATTCTATGATTTGATTTAAGAAATAATGGCATGAAAAATGGTTTAAGAGGGCCTTTTTGGGAATTATAGATTGAATTACTTAACAGAATTCGATTTGTATATAGATATTGTCTTAATAGTGTATATGTTCTGGGCGAATATTTTCTTTTTTTCTTCTTCTAAGCTTGGTGTGAGAAGATAGTGAAAAAAGAGGATACGTCCAAGCAGACATTACAAACAAATGATAATAAATTACGAGAAATAAATTTTATTGAATAAAATATTATAATAATTGTTGTTTTATTTTCTTTCCAGTTTACAAGAAAAACATTTACCACCCCCGGGACAAAGTAATCGCTGTTCACGTTCCAGAATATCACAAGATTCAACATTCCGCTTGTAAGTCGAAATTTGTAAACATTTATCCTGTTGTTGACCACCCGAATAAATAAAAGCAGGTGTTTTTTTTTCTTTATCTCCATTTCTCCTACTAATGAACATTAAAACGTCATCAATAATGTCTCATGGCAGACATACTTATTTATTTAATTTGCTTCAATTCTTCATTTAACACAGAAACCGAGAAAATGGTTTTCCTTTTAAGACCATTTCTTTTCTTTTTATTTTCCGTCTCTTTTATTCTTTAGAATTCTCGTCCAACAAAGCAAATAGCATGAACACCTTTACTCTCTTTAATATTCATCCTGAGTAACAGAAAGAAAAAGGATTCAAGTTAAAAGTGGATCTTATTTTAAATGGTAAAACTGAAGTAAAACCTCACAGAAAAGTCGACCAGACGAGAAGACAAGCCATTGTTTTTTAATCATTAGTATATATTCTATAGAAATTACGGTATTATCTTTTTATGGAAGAAGACTTCTAATAAGATCAGAGTGTAGTATCTGTACCAATTGAAATCCCATTTTCCTTTCAAAACGCAACAAAATCTGCAAATGAAGATAACTATTGTTACAAAGAGTAATTAACACTTCTTTAAAAAACTACAAAAACAAAAACACACACACACACACACACACACACACTTATTTATGTCTACTTTGATTGCCTAGTGTGTTACACATTGATATTAATAATGAAAAAAAAATGGAATTTTAACATTAAACATTAAATTTTTCCTTATATATGTTTTTGTAATATCTCTGATTAGATTTCCACAGGTGTAGATTATATATGCTGATTCCAGGTGGAAGTACCTGGAAGTGAACTTTGATCTTAGGCAAAGTGCACATTTACTTTAATTAAATATTAGCAGAAGTATGTATTTACCCAACCCCTCCACCACGGCTATGATGTGACACAAGGTAAATTTTTAAGTGAAGTACAGGGTTTTTCCTCTCTTCGACAGGTTGCTTATCTTGGGCTAAAAAACCAAGTTTGCTATACTATTTGCCCATAGTAGTTGTGAGAAAAGGGTGGATTGATGTCTTTTCAAAGGGCATTGGCACGGAAGGAAAGGTAAACAGTCTCTCCTAGGATTTGAACTCGGGGCGCTGATTTCCTACGACGTCAACCATTATGCTGAGCGTACCTACTGGAAAAAGTAATACACAGATAGACAGACAGAGAAAAATAGTCACTCTCTGAGTTATACAGACGGCAACCCACAATTTTTTTTGGGGGTTAAATTATATAAAAAAATGATGCTGTAATTAAGACAAAAATTGGATTGCCACATGCGAAACCAAACTTGAAATTCATCCTTGTCTTCTGGGGTTGTAAAATTCGCCGACGGTATATCTGCATTGGGATAGGACCCCCCCCACCAACGAGTATCCTAGATTTGACATTAACTAAATCAGATGGTGAGGCTCTAGTCGGGGAATGTGGAGTGTCCCTTCATTGCCATTACACTCATGTCCACTCTTATCGGGAGCGGTAGCCCCTGTTAAGGTGCCCACTATGTGTCTAATACATATTTACCAACCCCTCCGCTCGGCCAGGATATGACACAAGACAATCATTCTCCCTCCAGCTATGGGTAAATAGTATGACTAGGTTCTTCAGCCTTGGTGAGGCAACTAGTCTAGGAGAAGGAAAACTCTGAATTCAAACCTGTTAAACTTCGCTTAAAAAATTGACCTTGTGTCATATCCTGCCCGAGCGGAGGGGTTGGTAAATATATATAAACAGGATTTGGCATTAAATAACTCACAAGCGTTGATATGCCACAAACCAAACCAAAACTTGAAATCGAAATCATTTGAAATTTCTTTACTACAGTTAATCGATAAGAGGATGTAAATTGATAAGAAACCTATGTAAGTAAGTGATTAGAAGTTCGAATCGTCTGGAAGCATCATAATCATCTGGCCCAGTCGGCTGAGGCTGTAGAATACACCGACTGCATCTCTTCAGATAGAGTAAGACTCTCCCAACAAGTGTCTTGCATATGACACTAAACAATCTGATGGTGAGGCTCCAGTAAAACTGGAGCTTTGGGGGATGCAGAGTACCCCTCCATTCCCATCGCTTCCTGGCCCATTGTGGCCTGGGTGGTAGTACATGATTGAGTCCTATCTATAGGTCAAATAGAACTAAACTTATGCTAAACTGAATTGCTTGAAATAAAAATGTTTTGATATTTAAACTGCGTACTAATGCTAGACTGAATTGTTTGAAATAGAACTGGTTTTACATTTAACTGTGTGTAAACAAAAAATTTGCATCTATGCTAAACTGAATTGTTTGAAATAGAACTGTTTCTATGTATAAAAACAGATTTGGCGTTAAATAACCTACAATGGTTGATGTGCCATAAAACCAACCGACCACCAACACCAGTAAGTCATGCTGATTGCGAGGACTCACTTAACTTTCTCTCGCCATCCATCCCTACCATCCATCCCTCTTGGCAAGCTATCGAGACGGCATCCAGTGTCCGCACAGAGATGAGGAATGTAAGTCTTTGCTTGTCGGCCGACACTAATGTATCCATGTGTGCTGGCTAGGAGAATTTCCCTTGTGAGATCCTCTCTGCTTCTTCAGCGTTGCTCAGCATGTCTTGTTTGTCTTACTTGGATGGTTTGTAAGATGGGAGGCAAGTGTCCTAGCAGTCGCTGTTTTGTGTGGTAGCTCTTCGAGGATTTGTTCAAAACCACACGCAGCATCCTTGTGTAGTTCCTATCTAGTTTTTTCTCCTGGGATTTCGTCAAAGTCCAGGGAGTGCAGCCATACAATAGTACTAATACAGCTGCCACTTGGAATAATTCTAGTTTTATTTTATCTGAGAGATTAGGTTTCTATATGGTCGATAATCTGTCGATAGCAATCGATACCTTTCCTCAGCCTATATTGACATCACTTTCAGTGCATAAGATATTGCTACCGAACGGATATTTATTTATTAAATTCCCCTCAAGTAGGATTTGACACTAGGTTATCATAATGTGGGGATCACGCTCGAATCGAACCTCATACGTGGCAGGTGAAAAATTGCTTGGTTCCTTAGGCGGCAAGCAAAAAACTTCGCTCTGCAAAGCGGGTGTTGTCTAAGAGAGGGGGGCACATCCGGAAACCAGATGCTCACCAGATCCGAAGGTTTGGTGCAAGTAGGTCATTGCTTGCCATTGATTTCTACTCGGTACGAATACCAGGTGGTCGGCATGGGGGATATTGCCACTGAGCTATGTGAAATGATTTGGTTTGGTTTCTTTGTTTTAATGGCATATCAACCTTTGTAAGGTTATTTAATGCCAAAGCTATTCTCCTTGAAGAACAGTAGTGGTACTATTTAACCCATAGCTGGGAGGATAACGGGGTTCATACCTTTCCCAAGGGTATTTACCCAAAAGTGAACGTAATAGCGCAACAGGAGTTCGAACTCGCTTACTACGATTCTGCAGTCCATCGCTTTAACCATTACACCACGAGGACCCCCCCCCTGTGTGAATTGGTCTGAGTTGGATCACCTACCTTAACAAACAAACACTAGAGTGAACTATTTTATTCATTTCTCAGGGAGTATAAATTTTAAATGTATTAGCAATATAGTTTTAGCAATCATAGCGATAAAGAAGTATTCTTTATAGCCAGGTACAAATACGATAATTTTAAGAATAAAAGAAACTTGCCACTTATTTTCATATCTGGTATTGTGGGAATACGAATCGGGTCATGCATCTCCGGCTGCATAATTATCTAACCTCTCGTTGTGTTGTCTTTCTCAGAAAGTCGAATCGAAATACATGAGTTTGAGACGGTTCCAAAAAGAAAATCAAGGCGAAGACACCCCCAACAAAAAAAATTGAGTAGATGTTGTTTAAAGAGAGGAGGAAGTTTGTGTGACAAAATGACTGTTTGCAGTTTCCTCACTTTGACAACGTAGTTCCCCTAAGGACAAACTTAGGCTGACAGATTTTTCGGGCTTCACGTCCCATGTCAGCCTGGTCGACTCGCCGCGTCTGTGGTCCTATCCCCTCAATATTTCTGGTCGCATCTATCTGTCTTTCCGAGTCTCTACTGTCTCTCTATTCTTCTACGTCTGTCTCTTTTTCCTTCAAGTAGCATACTGACTCTGCTTGTCTATATCAAGGGGAGGACATTCCTATTTCCGGATCTTATGCCACCCGAAAGCTGCACATAAAAATACTAGCAAGCAACATGTCTCCAGGAGACGCTAAACGGTGCAACAATGAAATTCTTAAAGTTGCAGCCCTCTTTTATCTGACCATCTGCGCTTTATCCCACGCAAATATATCTCGGCCCCTATACGGACACACATATATACCGCATACGCATATATATACCTATGGTCAACTCACAACCATACACATGTATACCCGCAACAACATACATACATACACACATACATGCACTCACGTAGAGCTAAGCCCGTATGATAGTAGAAATCTTTGTGGAGGCGCTCGTGGAGTTACGGTTATAGTTGTGGGAAGTGAACTCGGCTACCAAAGTTCAAATCCTAAACGAAGTTGTTTGCAATTCACACAGCACTTGGGAATACAGTTATTCTCTTTTCAGCAATGTATAAATAGCAGGTCAGCCTGGACTCTTTAAACTTGGTGTAGCAACCGGCATAGGAGAAGGAAAACTTTGAATTCAAAACGAGTTGTAGAACAGGGGAGTGATAGGCTCCACCTAGACACACATTACGCTAGTCTCCATTCGATTAAAGCAGTAACGGGATATGTCATTAATCCAGTGTGAATCTTGCAAGACGATATTTCGACTTTTAAAGATTTTGTTACAATTCAGTTGAACGCGGTAAAATTTTGATAAAACTTGCTTAGTCTGGTATAATGGCCTTAGTTTGATTACAGTATACACTGTTTCTAAGTAGTTACCAATCAAAATACTGAATTGGCTCATCGCTGATTCAAAAACCTGACTTGACATTAAATAATATGATCTGTGGTGGACTTAACTATAAAGTAAAAAAAAGCTTTAGTTCAGGGCAGTCCAGTCGGGTAACACTCCCTTGACGAGTGTCTTGGTTATGACGTTAAATAATCTGAGGTTGATGATGAGGCTCCAACCTTGGAGATTTGGGGAATGTGGAGTACCACTTCATTGCCATTGCTCTCAGGTCCACTCTTGCCCGGAGTAAAAGCACCTAATAGGGTCCTATCTATGGGTCAAATAGAAGAGACTGCGTGCAAACAAATGACAGATGTTAGATTCTGATGGTTATATAGCAATACTTGAAACCATTTAACTGTGTGCAAAAAATGAGCTCAGACTTGTTTAAAACTGTTATGAACAAAATATGTTTACAAATCATATATATATATATATATATATATATATATATATATATATATATTTAATATATATGGATAAAGGTTATTTGGTATTAAATAGCCCACAATGGTTGATATACCATGAAACCCAACCCAACCAAATATTATATATTAAATATATATGTACAAAAAGGATTTGGCATTAAATAAGCTACAATGGTTGATATATCATAAAACTCAACCAAACCAACTCATATATATTTAATACGTAAGTATAAAGAGGGTTTGGCATTAAATAACCTACAATGGTTGATAAGCCATAAAATCCAACCAACTATAGTTCAGGACCATTTACACTCAGGACCTCATCTATAAAGATACATTTCTATTCTCGCATTAATAGTTATTCTTTAACACGAATTCATCATAAATTTATATAATTTTTTTCTTTATCCTTTTTTCATCCAAATTTCTTTAGAGAAGGGCCTTAAATTTCACACAGCTAGTGAAAGTCTGGCTTTGTATTTGATTCATATCTTATCTTTTCGAATTGTACAGATTTTATAACATTTAAATATTTCAAAGCAAATGCGTTGGTTTTAAATCAACATTTGTCAAAGATTCATCACTAATTTTTCCCCTTTTCAACATTTGGGTAATCATTTTTATTGCATCATACACTTTGGGATTTTTTGTCTTCGCCTCCATTTTCGCTTCGATTGGAAGAAGAGAATCTGGAAAGTAAGTCAACTAACAGCCATTTTTTTTTTATTTTTCATTTTTTTGCTGGGAAAATCGATGAAAATTAGTAAATTGAAACGCTGCCATCCTCTTTCCCCCTCCCCACTGCAAAAAAAAAAAAAAAAAAAAAAAAAGAAGATCGGCGTTCCCTTAACTTGTAGATATTTTTCTCTCATTTCATTTGACGGAAAGGAATCGTCTCTTCTCTCGATCATACTTGTCTTGTTCACTATGTAACAGATTTTTTTCACACTTTCTATTCAAAATTCGTTTACTCTCTCGCGTTCTTCCTCCTCCTCCTCCTCCTCCTCTCTCTCTCTCTCTCTCTCTATATATATATATATATATATATATATATATATATGTATATATATATCTGTCTTTCTCCCTCCTCCTCTTTCTCTCATTCCGTTCATCATCGACGATGATTTATTAATTTTCTTTATATATTCCCTCCCCCCTCTCTCTCTCTCTCTTTCTCTCTCTCTCTCCCTATATATATATATATATATATCTTTCTCTCTTTTTTCTGTCTTTCTCTCTCCTTTCCTTTCTCTCATTCCGTTCATCATCGACGATGATTCATTAATTTTCTTTACATGTCCCCACTTCTCTCTCTCTCTCTCTCTCTCTATATATATATATATATATATATATATATATATATATATATATATATATATATATTTCTTTCTTTTTTTCCTTCTTTCTGTCTCCTTCCCTTTTCTCTCATTCCGTTCATCACCGACGATGATTTATTAATTTTCTTTACAAGTTCCATTCTCTCTCTTTCACTAACTCTAACTCTCTGACACACACACACACACGCACACACACACACACACACACACACATATATATATATATATATATATATATATATACTCACCCCTCTCTTTTTCTCTCCCTCACGTTTTTCTCTCTCTGACCTTTTTCAACACCACCTCCCCATTTATCATTTTATCTAATCTCCACTTACCTATAAAGCTTGCAGATCTTTCCCAATTTGAATTGACAGGTGTTCGATGTTGCACTAAAGGGTGTACTTGTCGAAACAGGTGTACCTGTTTTTCTCTTTTAATGAACCACTAAATTCTTTCAAAGCAGTCATGCACCCAACAATGCAACCCACCAGCCGTTTCGCTCTTTTGGCAAGCAGCCGACCGAAGAAGTGCATAAAACCTAATTTTGAGTCGATTGCTTCACTCATTGCCAATAGTCAAACCGAGAAGGAAAAACGGAAAAAGAAAAAGAGAATCTTTCTCTATCATATTTCTGTGAGCTTTCTTCTAATTCTTTCTCTCTTTGTTTTGTTAGACGTCCATCTTTTTTCTTCTTTTGCTTCCTGTCAAGACTCTCTCATTCTTCTTTCTCTTCAACTTTTCCTTCTTACTTATTCATTATCTTCTCCCGTTGCTTCCCATTTAATATATGATCTTTCAAACATTATTAATTTTTACTAGTATTTCTGTCATCTTAATTTCAGTTACTTTTCATCACATTACTCAGGTTGTTAGTTTATCACCTTAGTCATGATTTCATCTCGAATTATTATTATTATTATTATTATTATTATTATTATTATTATTATTATTATTATTATTATTATTATTATTATTATTTCTACTAGCGTTACACCAGCGTTAGCTATTGATCTTTCACTTGAGTCAAAGAGATAGCAAGTCTCCTCAGATTAATATTATTATTGTTTTCTCTCATTAGCAGATGGATATTTCTTTGTAGTCTTAGTGACCGCAAGTCTCCTTAAGTCACTTGTAACTCTTCTCCATATTCTGGCCGTTCTCAACAACGCTATAGTTAGGATGGCCTCCACTCGTCCTCTTATTTCCAAATCCTCCAGTCCCTGTATCAATCCTTTGGTGACTATAACGAGCGCACCAATAACAGTTGGCATCCTCGTCACCTTCATGTTCCATAGTTTTTTCAGTTCTCTTGCAAGGTCTAGGTACTTACCTCTTTTTTCGCTTTCTTCAGTTTCACCCCGTGGTTAGCCGGAACGGCAATATCCACTATTCGACAGCTTCTCTATTTTTTGTTTACTGTCTCTATTATTATTATTATTATTATTGTTGTTATTTGACTCTTGGTGAGATTTTCAGATTAGCGTTAGTTGGTGGTTTTTCATTGGAGTCTGAGTGACAACAAGTCTCTTCAGGTCTCCAGGACTCTTCTCAATATTCTAGCCGATCCTATAACTACTGTGGTCTGGATGGTCTTCATTCTGCCTCTGGTTTCAATTTCTTCCAGTCCCTTTTTTTCTCAAACTTTTGAAGATTGTCCCTAATGAACCAACAATAATTGATGCCACCGTCTCACCTTAATGTCCCAAAGTTTGTTTTTTTTGTTGTTTTTTTAAGTTTTCCGAGACGGTCTAAGTATTTATTCAACTTTTCGTTTTCTTTTCTTTTCACTCTGTGGTTCGGCAGAACGGCAAAATAAAGTCGGTGATAACTTCTTTTTTTTCTTTTTAATTAAAACTAGGTCTGGGTGTCCTGGCCTGGATTATGTGATTCATTTGTATTTCAAAATCCCAGAAATTTTTATGCCGATGATTTTCTTGGACGGATACCATTTGGTAGAATGATCGTTCACTGGAATCTAAGTGACATCAAGTTTCGTCAGTTTCTCGGACTCTTCTGAGTATTCAAGCTGATCTTAACACTGCTGTGGTTTGTATTGTTAGCAAAGAGAAAAGGACGTAGACTTCAGAGAATACCAACGGGTACTAAAAAAAGGGAAGAAAAGAGCGGGCATAATCGGATGCAGAATGTGATCCATTAAGTTACTGAGGTTTGGTTTGTATATCAACCATTGTAGGTTATTTAATGCCAAATCCTCTTTATGCGTACATATTAAATATATATGATTTAGTTTGGTTGAGTTTTAATGGAATATCAACCATTTTAGGTCATCTAATGCCAAATCCTTTGTATACAAATATATTAGATATATATGATTTGGTTTGGTTGGGTTGTATGGCATATCAACCATTGTTGGTTATTTAATGCCAAACCCTCTTTATACATATATATTAAATTTATATGATTTGGTTTGGTTTGGTTTTATGGCATATCAACCGTTGTAGGTTATTTAATGCCAAACCATCTTTACACGTATATATTAAATATATATGATTTGGTTGGGTTGGTTTTTATTGCATATAAACCATTGTAGGTTATTTAATGCCAAATCTGGTTTATTCGTATGTATTAGATATATATGATTTGTAAACATAAGTCAACAAAGTTAAATGGTTCCAAGTATTGCTATGTAACACTAACAATTCAATCAAATTTCAGACATTTGTTCACACACAGTTAAATGATCAAACAGTTCTATTTTTAATAATTCAGTTAAACATTAGTCAAAAAACGGCTCCAAAAAGCCCTTGGGCCCGCTCGGCATTCTTTAAAAAAAAAGAAAGGCGCCTCAGGCGCCAGGCAATACACCTAGCCCCTCCAAGGAGGGTTAGAGCCTAGGGGAAGGTCCCCAGAGGCTCGAGGAGGGTGAACGCCAGGCTTCCCCAGGACCCACGTCAGACAGCCCTCGACCAAGTAACCACCGCCGTCAGAGACAGTCAGCATATGACACATCCCCACAATAGTGTTCGACGTATTTATGAGGAATGGGTCATACCCTTTACTGTTCACCGGTTGGGGGTATATCAAATGTTAATATTCCACAGTTTTATTTTTTTAGTTTTCTGATACGGTCCAAGTATTTGTTTAACTTTTCCCTTCCTGTGGTCAGCTGGAACGGTAAAATCCACGAGACAACGAGTTTTCGATTGAAAAAAAAAATTAACACTATGTCTGGTCTTCTGGCCGAGATTAGGTGATCTATTCTTATCTCAAACTCTCTGAGAATTTCATGCGCCTCATTTTCTCAGACGGATTCTAGTATGTGATAACATAACGCCCCCCAAAATAAGCACCCTCCTTTAAAAAAAACCAACAACAACAAATAAACATGAAAACCAAAATTTCCAGACTAACGTTGTTTTTATTTTGCTACGAAAAACTCTAGATGATAACAAAGTAAAAAAAAAAAAAAAACAAGAAAAAAACAAACAAAAAACAAAAAAATTAAAAAACACAAACAAAATCAACAAAACAAACTAACAAACAAAGAAAAATAAATATTGATTTCGGGACAGAGAAAATTGTTTTTCGTGACAGTTTCAGAAAAGTGGTGAAAATAATTAGTCTGAAGCCTCGTACACATGTCTCAATTTGGTGATCTGGTATAATATTCAACAACAAAACTTACCAAAAAAAAAAAAAAAAAATGAAAAAAAGGACTTTATAAAAAGAACCAGACGTGAACCAAAAGTTGTGACTGAACGAATTAAAAACTTTTAAAATTTTTTTTTGTGTTTTGAATCCCCATTGACATATTGTTTTAGTAGTCATTCTCATCGTATTGGAATTATCTGCGTGTGTATAAAAAATCTCTGAATGACTTCAGTAGAATTCAATTTATTAATAAGAATTAATCCTTTCTTTTCTTTTCTATTCTTTTACGAAAGGGTTCGATCGACGGACAAGTCACCAAGGTAACCAGGATGTGGCTTTTTCGAAAGCTTCCTGGCTTCAACTGGATTTCATTGCGCATGCGTGCATGGGTCAAGCGCCTATGGCTCTCAAAACATTCTTTTCCTTATGAAGCTGCTTTTTTCTCTCTTCCAAAATTCGAACTATAACATTTTTTCCTTTAGAGGTGCTGTAAGCAAATGGAAAGTGAAAAGGGCAGGGTGAAAATTTATGTAAGGCAAAAAATAACTATGCCCACTTGATAAACTCCCCCGCCACTTTTAATTGCTTCCGGCGCCTCTTGCATCCATGTTTTTTTAAACAATTTTCTTTTTGTTTTGACTAACATTATTAAAAAAACATTATTGAAAAACATTATTCATGTTATTTGTACTGAATTGTTCATTATTATTTGTTATGGGTTTCGTCCAATGAACGTTTTCCTACTCAAATATGTAATAATAATAATAATAATAATAATAACAATAATAATAATAATAATAATAATAATAATAATAATAATAATAATAAATCCAATTGGATTCTCTTAAGTTCAGCCTTCAAATTGTCTTCTAAAGATTTTTAATCAGTTATCATCAATTCCAACCAAAAATTGTTATGAGTTCTTTCTTCTTCAAAACATGATTTTTACAAGAACTTACAATTTACTGCTTTTATTAACATTTTGCAGTTAAAGTTTGTTTTGCCTGAAGTTTTAAAAAAAAGCGAAAACGACTTCAGTCTTTTCAAATCCAACTGTAAGATTCTTTGACCGCTTTTTGTTTCCAGATTATAGAAAAAATGTTTCCTTCTAAGATCAAAAGGTTTAAAATTACACAATTTGCATAAGAATTTTTATAGCTTCTGCAAATTTAATTCTCAATTGTTAGGCATCTTGGCAAATGGGGAAAATATTTTGGGTATCAGTGTGTTTTTAAAGTTATTTCTAAATAATAAAAACGAACTTTGCTAAACTGTATTCAAAACTGAAATCTATGAACATCTAAGTTGATAAAAAGGAAAGATGAAGTTTAAGACGGAAGTAATAATGGGGAAGTGGTATATATCAATTGGGAGGAATCTGTACTTGAATCAGTCGGGACATATGATCGCTATTTTAACATTTTTTTTCTTGATTTAGTCATTTTTTTGCAAAACCAATTTGAATTGTAGAATGTCAAATTGAATGCTTTAAATCTTCATCTCTATCTAAAAACCTTTTGCTAGATAACAAATTCATTCACTGAAGTTCAAATCCATTTTTTTCTTCATTGGTATTTACATTTATCAGCTCTGTACGAATAATCGATTTCATCTTGATGATTTGCCAAGAGTGACGGTCAGTTGGGATGGGAAGTGTGTGTGTGTGTGTTTGATAGAGATAGATAGATAGATTGATAAATAGAGAGAGAGAGAGAGAGAGAGAGAGAGAGAGAGAGAGAGAGAGAGAGAGAGGGCCAATGTTGGCATGCCTTGATGATGATAGATATTATTTCAGGTTAAATGTTGCCCTCGTAAATTAGCATTCAGAACCCTTGTACTTGATATCGAACACTTACGACGTGGCAATGGTTTGCAAACAATTTAACACACAGCTCATTTCCTGCAGTGTAATCCACATTTGTGGCCTTGTGTCAGCTTAGTAAAGTAGTAAAGTTGTCTTCCTTTAGTCGAGGGCGACCAGAAGGCTCCCTTTTCAATGCCTACTACACCAAGGCGTTGGAGAGGGCGCTACTCCTTTCTCTGGATTGCTCCACTTTACCCTTGATACATACCTTATATTGCTGAATGTTAAGCAAGAAAGTATCAAGTACCATTTTTAAAGTCTTTGGTATGACGCGACCTGGGATTGAACCCAGGTCTCCCAGACCATTGGCGATCACTCTACCCACTAATGAACACGCTAAGATTATTTATTTACTTTTATTAACAATATTATTTCGTACCTAGTCATAAATCTAAAATTTTGTTGACTTTATAACATTTGTCTTCAACTAAAATCTAAAGATAAGAAACTATGTCTGTTTATTAGATTAATCTATAAAAATGACGAGAAAATGGTAGTCTAAATTTCTGAGACGAAGCAGGACACATAGCGTAACGGTTTTAGGCGTTGGTTCCCTAAGTTTCTAAGGAGACAATCATCTGGAGGTTGCAGGCGAGTAACAATACAGGAATACTTAACACTTGTACGCGGTTATGGCTAACGGAATCAGAACAGGCGACCCCTGTGGATTCAATAAAGGACGTAGTTCGAAGTTCCTTGTAGGTTCCCGAGTTCGACAAACACCTGTAGAAGGCCGGAGGACATATCGGCCGAAACGTTGTGGAAATAACAATAAAGATGAAGACAATAGTCCGAAAACCATTAATGATAAAAAAAGACGAAAAAATGCTAGTATTATTTTAATTAATAGGTTTGGTTAGGTTGGCGACCGTAGTCGAAGGTGACCCAAAGGCTCCCTTTTCAACAGCTACTACACCGAAGTGTATGGGAGGGCGCTACTCCTTTCCCTGGATTACTCCACTTTACCCTTGATACATACCTTATATTGCTGAGTGATAAGCTAGGAAGTATCAAGTACCATTTTTAAAGTCTTTGGTATGACACGACCTGTGATTGAACCCTGGTCTCCCGGACCATTGGTGAACACTCTACCCTCTAAGCTAATGAGCCGGATTTTATTTAATAGTCAATATTATTTTGCGTATTTCTAAGAAAGTTAAGCATTGTCGACAATTAACTTTTTTCTTAGTATTTCGTTCTCTTTAATTTTTATTAACCCCAACAATTCAGAAAGTCAGTTTACAATATAGACTGAAAGTAAACACTGTAGACTGTTTTTATATGTAGTTGCGGCTAAAAATTGAAAGAAATGCCCGTCTTGCAGTCACCAGAAACAATACTAACGACACGAGGACCAGCAGAACGACAATAACCAGAAAACAAAAGTGGGAAGAAAAACAGCTCAATGGGCGCTTTGAGCGACTAACAACTGACTTCTCACACAAGAAAACGTGGGCGTGGCTAAGAAAAGCAAACCTTAAGAGGGAAACGGAATCTCTCCTAATAGCAGCACAAAACAACGCCATAAGGACTAACCGTATCAAAGCGAGAATAGATAAGACGCAACAAAACAGCAGATGTAGGTTATATGGTGATAGAGACGAAACGATCAATCACATAATAAGCGAATGCAACAAACTAGCACAGAAAGAGTATAAGACTAGGCACGACTAGGAGGGCAAAGTGGTCCAATGGAAATTGTACAAGAATTAAATTTGACCATATGAACAAATGGTATATTTAAATTTGACCATATGAACAAATGGTATATGCACAATCTAGAATCTGTCCTGAAGAATGACACGCACAAACAATTCTGGGATTTCGAGATACAAACGGATTACCAAATCTCGGCCAGACGACCAGACCTTATAATACGCCTCTAAAATGTGAGAATTGATTGTGGACTTGGCTATTCCTGTGGACACAGAGTGAAATTGAAAGAATGAGAAAAGAGGGATAAGTACCTCGACCTTACGAGGGAATTGAAAAAAAAACTGTGGAACATGAAAATGACGATTATACTAATTGTTATTGGTGCTTTTGATACAGTCACCAAAAGATTGGTACAAGGACTGGAAGACTTGGAAATAACGGGACGGGTGAAGACCATCCAAACTACAACATTGTTTAGATCGGCCAAGATACTGAGAAGAGTCCTTGAGACTTGAGGAGACTTGCTGTCACTCATACTCCTGTGGAAAACAATCAGCTAACGCTGATGTGAAAAAATCTCAAGGAGTAAAATAATAAAATTCTTTGGGATTTTGAGATACAAACGGATCATCTAATCTTGGCCAGACGACCAAACCTTATGATAGTCAACAACAACAATAACAAAAATGAGAGAACCTGCCGAATAGTGGACTTAGCCGTTCCGGCTGACCACCGAGTAAAATTGAAAGAAAGCAAAAAGAAAGATAAGTATCTAGACCTTGCTAGAAAACTGAAAAGACTATGGAATACGAAAGTGACAGTGATACCTATTGTAATTGGCACACTTTGTACGGTCACCAAAGGATTGGTACAGGGACTGGAGG
The DNA here is from genome assembly GCA_963585895.1 of Sepioteuthis lessoniana. Classification (NCBI taxonomy): domain Eukaryota; kingdom Metazoa; phylum Mollusca; class Cephalopoda; order Myopsida; family Loliginidae; genus Sepioteuthis; species Sepioteuthis lessoniana. Next base: position 104,010 of record CAUZXS010000603.1, read on the forward strand.
AGTTGGAAATAAGAGGATGAGTGGAGACCATCCAACCTACATCATTATTACGATCGGCCAGTATACTGAGAAGTATCCGAGAGACTCGAGGAAACTTGCCATCACTCAGACTCCAGTGAAAAACCATCAGCTAACGCTGGTATGAAAAACTTGCAAAGAGTAAATAAAAATGAATTTCTCTGGGATTTTGAGTTACAAACGTATCACCTAATCCTAGTTAAAAACCAGACATAGTGTTGATTAACAAAAAAACAAAACAAAACAAAAAACTTGTCATCTTGTGGATTTTGTTGTTCTGGCAGAGTGAAAATGAAAAAAAAAGCAAAAAGACTAATACTTGAATCTTGCCAAAGGGCTGAAAAATTGAGAAATTAAGGGTGAGGTGGTGGTACTCATTGAAGATGGTGCACTTGGAATGGTCCCTAAAGGTTTGGAAAGAGACTGAAGGAATTGAAATTGAAAGGAAGTTGAAGGATTATCCAGTATTGCTAAGAACAGCCAGAATACTGAGAAGAGTCCTGGACACCTGAAGGGACTTGCTGTCATGAGTTAAAACTGGTGTGAAAAACTCACATTTGCTGAAGAACTGAAAAAAAACAAACTATGGAACATGTAGGTGACGGTGTTACCAATAGTAATTTGCGTGCTCGGCACAGTCACCAAAGGATTGGTACAGGGATTGGAGGATCAGGAAATAAGAGGACGAATGGAGACCATCCAAACAACTGCTTCGTTGGGATCAGCCAGAATATTAAGAAGACTTCTGGAGGCTTGAAGAGACTTGTTGTCATTCGGACTCCAGTAGAAAACCATCAGCTAACACTGGTGGGGAAAAGACTCTCAAAAGAGTAAAATAATAATAATAATAATAATAATGATGTGTGGAACAGGATGACGGTAATACCAATTATAGTTGCAGCACTAAGAACAGTTCCCAAAGGTTTGGAAAAAAGACTAGAGGATTTGGAGATCAGAGGAAAAACCTAAGCAATACAGACCACGGCATTGTTAAAATCCATCAGAATACTCAGAAGAGTCCTGGAGACCCGAGGAGACTTCCTGTCAATCAGACTCCATCTAACACAGATGGGAAAATCTCATATGGATAAAAATAATAACAAGATCATTCATTGCCAAAAATAATAGAAAATACTAATAAAGAATTCAAGATGATATTACCAATTTTAACACAACTAAACTATACAAAAACAAAATCATCAGCTAATGATGAGAAGAATGATTGGTTGGTTGGTTGGTTGGTTCTTTTGTTTTACGCCGTATCAACCCTTTTCAGGTCATTTAACGCCGAATTAAATGTCAAACAATTCAGTTTAGTATAAATATAGTTTTTATTTACCAACAGTTAAATGTCAAAACAATTCTATTTCAAACAATTCAGTTGAGCATAGGTACACAGTTTCAATGTTAAAAACAGTCCTATTTCGAGCAATTCAGTTTCGCAAAAGTCCTGACAGTTCTATTTCAAACAGTTCAGTTTAGCATAAGTACACAGTTTAGTTCTATTTGACCCATATATAGGACCCTATCTGGTGCTACCACTCCAGACCAGAGTGGACCTGGGAGCGATGGCAGTGAAGGGGTACTCCACGTTCCTTAAAGCTCATCGCATAACTGGAACTCTACCATCATTAGTGTCATATCCAGGACACTCATTAGTGGGGCGGTCTTACCACTCTGTAAATAAGCAGTTGGTGTATTCTACAGCACCAGCTGACTGGGCAAAGAGAAGAATGGAGAATAAGTTCAAAAGGTTGAATTTGTTTTGTTGCAAACACTAATGTTCATGTAGCTCAATGAGTAATTCTGCTATTACTGAAAATCTGGCTTCTATGGCAAATGATTGAGAGTTTATAGTAAAAAGTAAAGTTAGCGACTGTAGTCGAGGGCGACCAGAAGGCTCTCTTTTCAATAGATACTACACCGAGGTGATGGGAAGGGCGCTACACCTTTCCTTGGATTGCTCCACTTTACACTTGATACGTACCTTATATTGCTGAGTGCTAAGCAAGGAGGTATCAAGTACCATTTTAAAAGTCTTTGATATGACGTAACCTGGGATTGAACCCAGGTCTCCCGGACCATTGGCGGACACTTTTGTGTTAACTGTCTGGGTAAATTTCTATTAAAGGAAATGGAGACTAAAATGAAAGAAATACTTGTTAAAACTTACTTAGGAGACTGAAAATAGTTTGTTATTTTTAAGCATTAAAACATTTTCTTGATTGGTTGTAGGTCATTTAATGCCAAAGCCGTTCTCCTAGAAGAATAGTAGTGGGACTATTTAACCCATAGCTGGGAGGTTAAGGGGGTTCATACCTTTCTCAATGGTATTTGCCTGAAAGTGAATGTAATAGTGCAACTGAAGTTCGAACTCACTCACTACAATTCTGCAGTTCATCGCTTTAACCACCACACCACGAGAACACCCCTTACATTTCCTTGAAGATTACATCTTTCTTAAAATGTAGATATGTTTGAAAAAAGCTTTTTTCAAACATTTGAGTACTTGAAACATTTTATTTTTATTGATATCCAAATGTCTGAAATATTAGCAAACATTTCAATCTAGAAACTGATGATGAATTGTTTTCAAGTCAAACTTCAAGACCCAAGCATCAATTCATTCATTATAAAAAGATTTATGCCATAACCTACTTTGGTTGTGGGGGCACTATTCCCGTAGTATATCTTGGGTAGGAATATCCAAGTGAAACCCATCCCTCTCCAGGTCTGATTTGAATTTAGGCTTTTTCTCCTTCAAGGTTAAAGAGACCAGTCTGCCGTAGAAGGAGAACAGCTGGATTTATACTTTCCCCGGGGGTATCAGTGCTATGTAGAATGTAGACAGCATTGTTCAGGATTTGAACTCGGGTCGCCGTGTCCATTTCTCAAGATGATAAACATTGCTCCTTGAGTGCCTCGTTTTCATAAAAAGAAGGAAACACTTGTTCTTCATTGTTTTTTTTTTTTGTTTTTTTTTCCATCTTGCTTTGCTGAACAGTGACGTTTTTCATAATCTTTTTCTTCCTCTTCTTTTAGCACCAAAATCTTTGATTCTCAGCCACAGCACTTCATTTTATTGTCTTTTATGGCAAATTGTTGTCTGTCACAAAATGCAGATAATTTTATTTCCCTCTCTCAGCTGCCTGCATGTTTCAGATTGGTTTGGTGTCTTTGTTTAATGGCATATCAACCTTCATGGGTTATATAATGTCAAATCCGTTCTTAAACTGATACACATATTTCCTGTGCATTTGTATTTTTCATCGATCAAGCAAAATCAATAATCAATAAAAACTGATACTTGGTTTGGTTTGATTTCTTTGTTTAATGGCATATCAATCTTTGAGGGTTATTTAATGTCAAATCCACCCTTACAGAAGAACGGTAGTGGTACTATTTAATCCATAGCTAGAAGGATAAGTGTGTTCATCCCTTTCCCAAGGGTATTAGAGCAAAAGTGAACGTAATAGTGCGGGTGGTGTTCAAACACACTTACTACAATGTCGCAGTCCAGTACATTAGCCATTACATCATGAGAACTCTCTCCTCCATATTAATTCTTGATATAACGTATAGGACAAATACTCTCCATCTACTGGCATCATTTTTTTGTCACCCGTCTCAATATACCTACTTTTGTTTTTTAAGTTTGGTCTGTTGAAAAGGTACTGAACATTTCTTAGTAAAGTGAAGATAGGTGGCAGACGAGAGATACGTTTGATACTAATTTGGTATTTGTCCAAAGGCTCACTTGGAGAACTGAAAAAGTAAATCAAATAAGAAAAATCATAGAAGTTTTTTGTTGGTCAGGAAAATACATATTTAAAAAATCGTAAGATGTAAGTAAAGTTTGGTTTGGCTTCTTTCATTTAATGTCATATCTTCCACCAAAGCCATCCTTGTAGAAGAACAGCAGTGATACTTTTTAACCCATAGCTGGTAGTGGTGGGGGTGATTAAGGGGTTCATACCTTTCTCCAAGAGTATTAGTCTGAATGTGAATGTAATAGTGTGACTGGAGTTTGAACTCTGCGATATTGTAGTTCAGCATTTTCGCTACAACATGGATACTTTCCTAAACTGGATCGGGAAAAATTTCATGACATACATTAGTAAACCCCTCCCCACAAAGAAAAAAAAATTATATATTCAAAAGTAGTGGGTTTTTTTTCTGATTTTGTATTTTTTTTTTTTTTGAAACTTTTTTTTTGAGTATTAATTTTATTGCGGACTTTTGTCCTCATCTTGGTAGTTTTTATTGTTTTTCTCACAACGTTTCGGCCAAATTTCACCTCTGGCCGTCTTCAGGTGATTAACCGCGACCTCAGATAGGAATGCTGAGTCTTGTAACCGTATCCCCAGTAATTACTGCCTTCCATTGTTGTTGTCTATCGTGGTGCAGCGGATAGACGCGTTGAGTCTCTACGGTTACAGGTGAGCATTGTCAGAAGATAGCGGTTTCAATTCCTACCCAGAGGGGTACTTGGTCAAAAACATGGTGCGATAGACAACAACTATGGAAGGCAATTATTACTGGGGATACGGTTACAAGACTCAACATTCCTATCCGAGGTCGCGGTTAATCCCCTGAAAACGGACAGAGGTGAAATTTGGTCGAAACATAGTGAGAAAAACAACTAAAACTACCAAGATGAGGACAAAAGTCAGCAATAAAATTAATACTCAGATTAAGAATCCTCATCTTAAAAAGGATTCCCAATAAAAACCATAACATTTTTTGTCATTTTATTTTGATCGATCAAAAAATTTTGAAAATTGTTTTAGTGGGAAGAAAAAAAGAAAGAAAATTATTTGAATTACATAGTTTGGTTTGGTTTCTTTGTTTAATGGCATATCAACCTTTGTGGGTTATTAAAGTCTAAAGTCATCCTTGTAGAAGAACCGTAGTGTTTTCCCATAACATGAGTGGGGATAATAGTGTTCAAACCTTTCCCAAAGGTATTAATCTAAAAGTGAATATAAAGTAAGTAAAGTTAGCGACCATAGTCGAGGGTGACCCGAAGGCTCCCTTTTCGATAGCTACTACACCAAGGTGTAGGGGAGGGCGCTACTCCATTCCCAGATTTGCTCCACTTTACCCTTGAACCGTACCTTATAATGCTGAGTGTTAAGCAAGGTGGTATCAAGTTCCATTTTTAAAGTCTTTGGTATGACTCGACCTGGGATTGAACCCAGGTCTCCCGGGCCATTGGCGAACACTCAATTGGAGTTCGAACTTGATTACTCTGATGTTACACTCAAGCGCATTAGCCACGACACCAAGAGGATTCCCTCCCCAAGCATGTTTCAGAATAAACAAAGAAAAAATTATAAGAGAATTGATTTATTTTATGCTTTTTTTTTTTTTCGTATTTTCTCTCCAATCTTGGAACTTTTCTTGATTTATTTCTGTTGTGATGCTGACACGGGAAACACAAAATGTAGATAGAAAAAACATATATATTCAAGTAATAGAAACAAGATACAAGCGAACTGGGTTAGACGGTAGTTAGCTGAGAGTCCAGTCAGGTAGCGACTATTGTCCACTACTCAAGTGGTGTGTCACGTGGTTTTGCATCAACTCTGGTGAACCCCCTTCAACGCTCTGTTGACGTATATTTATGGAGGAAGTTGAGTCTATTCTGTGGGGAGTACAACAATTTCTTCACTGCATTTTTTAAAAAAGTTCTTGCAACGATTATATCTGACACAACCAAATTTACTGACCTCTGAAAATTTTCATGACGATTGCATGACTTTCTTTTTTATTGAATGAATGGAGTTATTGGGTCACTTTGAATTTTGACCCTCGTCTTTGCACATCAATAACCTCATGTTTCTTTTTGGGCTGTTGGGTTATCACAAACAAAAAAAAAATGGGCTAAAACTTTTTTTTTCTATTCTCACTCGTGTTTTTTTCTTTTTGGTTCAATTTCATTACTACACCAACAAGCTTGGCTCGTTTCACATCACTCCGATTCCATTTCATTATCGGACTTCTATTTGACCATACTAAATTCACAACAGAAAAGTGAAAGGCATTGATTCACATACATATCATCATCTACGATGAATATTTTCGAATTTATACTTTTTACACGACTCATGGCGTATCACTGCTTTTCTTCTTCAATTTTCTTCTTCAATTTTCTTCTTCAATTTTCTGCTGAAATGAATGACTTTTAACACTTGTTGCTTTGAAGCCTCAAGCTTTGAAATCCAATGCATAATTTTTGTGTGTTTTTTTTTTTTGAGGGGGGGGTGTTCATTTGTTTGTATTGTTTCAGCATTTTTCTTGCTTCATATAATAATTAACTCCCATATCATTCTACTTTACAGCCTTGATAACTGCCGATTCGGAACATCTGACAGAGGTTTTCAAAGAGGAATCTGGGCGCATTAAGAAAACTGTTGATCAGGTCAAGCGTAAATTGGATGATGCAGGGGTAAGTCGTCTTTTTGAGAATTCTGAATTTGAAAATATTCAAGAAAACAACAGGCCCTAAAAAGAGTGCATATGAATTGATAAATATCCATATTTACCACCCCCTCCGCAAGGAAATCAATACTAATAGGTCGTTTCATGTCCTAGAATAAAGTCAACATCACCTTCTTTGCTGACTGCTGTGCCCGGAACTTTTTCTTTAACGGAAAGTCGGTGTATTTCCACTCCATAGATCTGTCTTTTTGACTCAGGTTTCATGAAGCAAACCCTCGTTTAACCCATTTGTAAATTTTCTTTTCATTAAAACTTGCTTCTTTGTACACATTCTTTTGTATATTTCACATGATTTGCACTTCTCAGCTACCAAATATTTGATGACAGACCTCTGTTCAAACCTGGAGCACTGTTTGATCAGCAGCCATTTTGAATAGCCTCAAAACAAATATCTTTGGGATTAGAATATTTTTTGTCAAACCGTACAGAGTTTACATTTATGGAAAAAAATGTATTTTGCTTCCCCCCCCCCAAATGACCCTTATTTATTGAATGACCTTCATATTTACAATTAATCGAAATATCTGTAAACTTTAGAAATGTATGTAGGTATGTATTTACATATAGGGGTGTATGTAGCTGCATCGATATGTAACTGCTGCTTGATTATGCATAGATGTTAATGTGTGCATATCTCTAAGGATTTAAAGGAGTATTGAATGAAAGTATAAAGATTATAATCTATTTTAATTTCTATCTATCTATCTATCTATCTATCTATCTATCTATCTATCTATCTCAGTCTCTTCATATCTATCTCACTCTGTTCATATCTATCTATCTATCTATCTATCTATGTTCATATCTATCTATCTATCTCAGTATGTTCATATCTATCTATCTATCTATCTATCTATCTATCTATCTATCTCAGTCTGTTCTATCTATCTATCTATCTATCTATCTCACTCTGTTCATATCTATCTATCTATCTATCTATCTATCTATCTATCTCAGTCTGTTCTATCTATCTATCTATCTATCTATCTATCTATCTATCTATCTATCTGTTGTGGCCTTGTTAGGGTTCAGAAATAGAGAAACAAGAAAGGAATTGAGTTAAACAAATATATTCACAAAGAACAGTGATACAACATATACAAATGAGAGGGTTACCAGCAAGATTACTTGGTCCGACAGTCAAGGCTGTCAGCTGGAATATTGCCTTCCGCCTAAGAGCAGTACCTGCTGCTGCTTATAGCGGTGAGAGTTCATTCGTGTGTAGGTAAATTACCATAACACTATCTCAGTCTGTTCATATCTATCTATCTATCTATCTATCTATGTTAATTTTTATCTATCTATCTATCTATCTATCTATCTATCTATCTATCTCAGTCTGTCCATATCTATCTATCTAAAAAAGTATTTGCTGATTTGATTAATTTAGTTTTGAAAACTATTAAAATAATTTTTAAAATTAATCCAAAACTTTCAAGTGAATTCATAAAAACCCAATGATACATTCTATTGTCATCAAACCAGTATATTAAAGACATAATGATTAATTGATTGACAGATTGATTTTAATGGTATGTCAACTTCCTAGGAGTTATTTTAAGCCAATAGGTTAGGGAATCATGTTCATACTATATTCATAGTTACATTTTTTGTGTCATTGCTTCTTAAGAGTTTTTTTTTGCACATGGTCCAATCAAATACAAATAATTTTTAAACAAATCTATTTGACCCATAGATGTGACCCTAACAGTTAGTGACTCCCTGGGTCAGATTGGACCTCAGAGTAATGAATGGGTAAGTCCATCCAAAGACACAAATTCACTTGGTAACAATACATTAAAGTATATTTGAAATGTTTTTCTTACTTTTACCTATTGCCGATTTGTGCTGAATACATAAAACTCACTCATATTTTTTGAGAAATTGGTACAAGGTCAGGGCTAAAATTTCATGCCTTTGACTCTGATCTATATTTATTAATTTGGAGGTGCCCGTGGTGTAATGGTCATTGTTGGAGGAAATGGACTGGGTGACACGAGTTCAAATCCTGGACAAGACTGATTGCATTTCACATAGCACTAATACCTTTGGGAAAGGTATGAATCCAATCATTTTCCCTCCAGCTATGGGTAAATAGTTAGCAAGCTAGATTAGCAAACCTTCATGAGTGAGTTCGAGTCACATTGAGTGCCCTATTCATACGGCCTTATGCCACTCCTGAGCAAAACGCTTAGTAGATTACTACATCTATTATATCCTTTTATTTAATGTAAATTTTGTCTTCAAAATGTTTTCTCTCACTATAAATATTGGTAAAGGTCAAAGTGTGATGTTGTCAGAATAGGTTCTTCAGCCTTGTTGAGGCTACTAGTCTAGGAGAAGGAAAACTCTGAATTTGAACCTGTTAAACTCCACTTAAAAATTGACCTTGTGTCATATCCTGCCCGAGCGGAGGGGTTGGGTAAATATGGTTATATATCCATAATACAACTATAGGCAGAAACATTGTCAAACACAATGACGAACTCAATGAACGAACGAACACACTTCTTTATAAAAAATATACCTCTCACCCTTTATTCTCAAAAGGGTTGCGAAAGGGTTGATGTTGGTTATGTGCGAGAGATGAGTTGGAGACGGGGACAGACTGCTACATATTGACTCAAAGTTCTTCTGACCATAGCAGCACTTCTTTCGCATTCTGGCTGTGCTGCTCAACCGGGGGTCACTGAGGGCCGTAAGCCCTCAGTCTGCAAGCTGATTCTCACGCTGGCATTTTGTCCCCAACTGACTCCAGCTGCAACTGGAACTGAACTGGAACTGACTCGAACTGACTAACTGACTGACTGACTAACTCAATCCGTCTGTGACACCTGGTTATATAATTGTTTGCCGTCCACCTGCTTCCTGTGGGTGTACGCATCTGCACCGAATTCAACCACGTCCACAGGTCAAGGTGATATTCCGATATCTTCGACCGGGTGTACCTGTTTCGACTCTTGATTGATAGCTCGGTCAAGGGTCAATATAGACTTGAAAAATCTATTATTGGCATGAAGTGCGAAGTCAATTTGAATAAGCTCGAACCATGAAACGGTGAGGAAAAATACCATGTACATCATGATCAATGATAGCTTCAAGGCCGAATGGTCGCCAGCTTTGGCCTGGCCACCTTCAGGTGGGCAAAGAATCAAAGACAAGCATAGCACTAGACCTTAGGGTCTAGTAAAGTTTTGACCAGTAAGGTCACCTGAGAGACTTAGTAAAGGCTAGCATAGTTTACATTGCACTAAGTGATCCTAAGTCCAGCCTAGTCGAGTAGGGCATGAGTCTTGGCTCGAGCTCAATCTCCCCATCCCCTAAATCCCCACTGTAAAAAAGACCTTGTGTTAAATTCTACCTGGAGAGAGGCACGGATAAATTTTTCACACACTCATGGTTGGTGTAATAGTTAGCATGCTAGATTAGCAAACCTTCATGAGTGAGTTCGAGTCACATTGAGTGCCCTATTCATACGGCCTTATGCCACTCCTGAGCAAAACGCTTAGTAGATTACTACATCTATTATATCCTTTTATTTAATGTAAATTTTGTCTTCAAAATGTTTTCTCTCACTATAAATATTGGTAAAGGTCAAAGTGTGATGTTGTCAGCAAACTGTTTTCTAAAATAAAACTTGTTATCCAGTCAAAACATTCTCATCTCATGGGGAAAAAAGTACGAGAGTGAATCAAAAGTTTTGCAATATTTTAGTAACACGAGACAGAATTCAGCAACTCATGATGCTGGTTGGTTGGTTGGTTGGTTGGTTGGCTGGATTTTATGACATATCAACCTTTGTAGGTTATTTAACACCAAATCTATTTTTATGAAAATAGTTCTATTTCAAACAATTTAGTTTAGCATAAGTACACAGTTTAAATGTAAGTACAGTTTTATTGTGAAAAGCATTTCTATTTCAAGCTATTCATTTCAGTAAGCAGTTCTAATTCAGCTAATTCAGTTTAGTATAAGTAAAGATTTTGTTTACACACAGTTAAATCTCCAAACATTTCTATATTAAACAAATCAGAATTATTTGAAATGGAACTGTTTTTGACATTAAACCTGTACTTACAGGTTTAATGTCAAAAAACAGTTCCATTTCAAATAATTCAGTTTAGCATAAGCATGCAGTTTTAATGTAAATACAATTTAATTGTCAAAAACATTTCTATTTCAAGCTATTCATTTTAGTCAAACAGTTCTAATTCAAACAATTCAGATTAGCATAAGTATGCAGTTAGTTCTATCTAACCCATAGATAGGGCCCTATCAGGTGCTCCCATTTCAGGCCAGAGTTGACCTGGGAGCAATGGCAGTGAAGGGGTGCTCCACATTCCCCAAAGCTCCAGTATTACTGGAACCGCACCATCAGATTGTTTACTGCCATAATCAGGACACTCGTTAGGGGGGGGTCCTACCCCTCTGCAGAGGTACAGTCAGTGTATTTTACAGCCCCCCCCAGTCGACTGGGCAAAACTCATGATGCTTTTACTGAGCTAATGATGATGATGATGATAAATAACAATGGACAATGAGATACCTTAATTAAGTATTAGCCCAGTCAGCTGGGGCTGTAGAAAACACCAACTGCATCTCTGCTGAGGAGAAAGACTACCCCTTCCAATGAGTGTCCTGTTTATGACATTCAACAAGCTGATGGTGAGATTTCAGTCCTCGACCTTTGGGGAACATAGAATACTTTTTTATTGCCATCACTCCTAGGTCCACTCTGCCTCGGAGTAGTAGCACCTGATAAGGTCTTATCTATGGGTCAAATAAAACTGCATGACATTTGAATTGTGTGCAAACAAATGACTTATGCTAAATCAAATTGTTAGAAATAGAAATCTTTGACCATTTAACAGTGTGTAAATAAATGAGTGATGTTTGATTGAATTGTTAGTGATACATAATAATACTTGGAATCATTTAACTATGTGCAAATAAAACTATTTGTGTGGAATACCTGAAACAGTTTACCTGCATGCAAAATAGAATTATTGGTATTGCATTGCAATACTTGAAACCATTGGACTGTGTTAAATGTGTTGAATAGAATAGTGTTAAATAGCAATATTTGAAACAACTTCCCAGTGTGTAAAGAAATGATTAACCTTAGATAGAAATATCAGTATTAGATCATTATAATTGAAACCATTTAAATGTGTAGAAACAATAGGAATATAAATGTGCCTACAAATTAGTTCTAACTTATTTAAAAATAAAATTACCTCCAAACTATTCACTTACAAATCAAATTTTGGCCAAGCCAGTTTGGGGCTATAGAGTACACCAACCGCATCTCTGATGAGAGGTAAGATTCCCTCAACAAGTGTCCTGGATATCATACTAAACAATCTGATCTTGACACTCCAGTATTGCTGGAGCTGTGGGAAATGCAGAGTACTCCTTCATTTCCCATCGCTCCCAGGTTCATTCTAGCCCCGAGTGGTAGCACCTAATAGGGTCCTATTTATGGGTCAAATTGAACTGTTTGACATTTAAACTGTATACTTATGCTGAACCGAATTGTTAGAAATGAAACTGATTGATCATTTAACTATGTGTAAACAAATGACTGATGATTAATTGAATTGTTAGTAATGATGGAAAACATTAAACTGTGTGAAAACAAATGATTTATAGAAAAAAGGAATTATTCCAGTTGATAGAAATAAGTGAAAGCACTTAACTATGCAAGAAAAAAATGAACTCCGGATCATTAAAAATTTCAACAACAAAAAAAGGATAGAAATCATATATTTAATGCATATGTATAATCATATATATTTAATATATATGTATAAAAAGGATTTGGTATTAAATAACCTAAAATGGTTGATATGCCATAAAAACAAAACAAACCAAATCATATAAATTTAATATATATGTATAAAAAGGATTTGTTATTAAATAACCTACAATGGTTGATATGCCATAAAACCAAACCAAACCAAATCATATATATTTAATATATATGAATAAAAAGGGTTTGGTAATAAATAACCTAAAATGGTTGATATGCCATAAAAACAAAACAAACCAAATCATATAAATTTAATATATATGTATAAAGATGATTTGTCATTAATTAACCAACCATGGTTGATATGCCATAAAAACAAACCCAATCAAATCATATATATTTAATATATATGTATAAAGAGGATGTGGCTTTAAATAACCAACCATGGTTGATATGCCATAAAACCCAACCCAATCAAATCATATGTATTTAATATATATGTATAAAAAGGATTTGGTATTAAATAACCTACAATGGTTGATATGCCATAAAAACCAACCCAATCAAATCATAAACATTTCACCGTATGCAAAATAAAATGATATAAAATCAATGAATAAATAAAAATAAATAAATACAGAAATAAAAGACTTCAGGCCCGTTTAAAAATGTTATATACAAAATGTATTTAGAAATATATTTAATGTTTTTGTATAAATAGGATTTGGTATTAAATAACCTACAATGGTTGATATGCCATAAAATTCAAACAAACCAACAATAATAAAGTGTTTGATAATGTGTTGTTGGAGGTGCCTGTGGTGTAATGGTTATCATCGTAGGAAATGGACACTGCGGCACGAGTTCAAATCCTGGACGAGGCTGGTTGCATTTTACAAAGCACTTATACCGTTGGGAAAGGTATGAATCCAGCTATGGGTAAATAGTAGGACAGACTGGATTCTTCAGCCTTGGTGAGGCAAGTAGTCTAGGAGAAGGAAAACTCAGAATTAGAACCTGTTAAACTCTGCTTAAAAATTGAACTCGTGGCGGGGTTGGTAAATATGTATATAAATCTCCAGGAGTGCTAAATATGGATAATGTAAATATTGATCTCATTTAATTTAAAGAAGATGCTAAAAAGATGTAATTTCAATACTCATTATATCATCCATGAATTTAAAAATTTAAGAATTAATTCATCTATATCATAATTCTCTGGTCGGCTCCTTGGCGTTGGAGTCCTGGGTTCAATCCCCGGATTCGTCATATCAAAAACTTTAAAAATGGTATTTGATACCTCCTTGCTTAGCACTCAGCAATATAAGGTACGTATCAAGGGTAAAGTGGAGCAATCCAGGAAAAGGAGTAGCGCCCTCCCCTACACCTCGGTGTTGTAGCTATTGAAAAGGGAGCCTTCTGATCGCCCTCGACTACGGTCACCAACTTTACTTATATCATAATTCTATTTGTGTTTTATCCGTTCGTCCACATACCCTCCCCGCAGACAAGTGGGTATATTCTTCTATATAGATATTGCTTCTGCAGATCAAGCACTGAGTTGAGCTACGATGGAATTGCCAACTTCATTTATCCTCACTTAGTAGCGTAGTAAACATACATTATTTTTATTGGTTCGCTGAAGACCTGATGAGCTCTAAGGATCTGCTGAGCTGTGTAGTTCTGATAAACTCCAACATTGACCTGTTGAAGGCTGAAAAGAAAAAAAAGATACCCTGAAGATTCCTCGGTACCTACAATACCATTATCCACAAAATAGAAGACACAACTATACATTGATTTTGTTGTTTCACTGGAATGAAAAATAAACAAATGACATGTATTGTCCCACGAAAGTTGATATGCCATTAAGCAAAGAAAAAATACCTAAATATGCGTATCAAATATTGTATAAGTTGTGGTTGTATATTTTTTTGGTTGTTTGGTTTTTAATGGCATATCAATCCCAGTCGGTTATTTAATGCCAAATCCTGTTTTTATCATATACATTTGATTTGTAACCACATAAATTGTAGGTAAAGATAAAGATTAGAAGATATATTTTGCATCCCCGACGCATTCTTTGTAGATGGTCTTGTTTTGTAGGCATACCTTATATATATATATATATATATGTGTGTGTGTGTGTGTGTATATATATATTTTCATCCACAGAGAGACTGTTTCGTTGTATCACAACTCTTCAGTGTGGCTAGACACGTTGGACGCTTGAAGCTGGGCTCGAAACTCGCCAAACTTTAGGTTAGACTTAGGATCAGACCGCTCGGCCAACAAGCATGTCTACTAGTTTGAGATATGCATTTATGTTGTAAATGTTTTAATATTCATATTTTCTACACTCTAGGATCAATTTAAGATTTTGTTCTTGAAGTTCAAAGTTCCCTGGATTGAAATCATCCAAGGGTTTCATATTATCAGTCGTTTTTATTCAGTTGTAGGTTAAGCATGACTTGTTTTGAATTGAGAGGAATGTTCCAGTTTGGTGGTGGTGATTAAGATGTGTTTCGCTTTGGTGTTTAGATCTGGACTTATTTTAGTCCTTGATGGACGGATCAGCGATCTCGGTTAATTTTTTTCTTGCAGTATATATCTTGGTTGAAGCTTTAGAGATTATTAATAGTTATAGTCTGTGTAGTAGTGTGTGTGTCTGTTGTCAGTTCTTTTAATTTAGTTTGTGGTTCTGTTTGATAGATTTCAACTGAGATTGAGTTTTTCTAGCTGCTTTAGAAACTTTGGACAATTGCTTGGTTTCTAAATGGATTAGTTTCTTAACAAGACCTCTGTAATTGTCTTGTTAATTATTGTTGCTGTTTCGTTCGTCCACTGTGCTACAGTGACGTAAGTATTCACCTTCATGTAGGACTCAACAATTTTCCATGCTTCAAAAAAGTTATGTTTATTTTATATAAGATTTCCATTATTTCCCTCTCTCTTGTATATGACTCATAATCTTGAAAATGCTGTATGGTTTTCCTGTCAGTTTGGTCATTTGATTTTGTTGGGACAATCTTCCACAATATGGTCTGAGAACCTTTGGCCACAACTACATGTCAGACATCCCTAGCAGCTCTCCCTGTGGTGTCCATATATATAATATTTAAAGCACCTCAAGGGTGCAGAATTTAATATTGTACCCTTTGAGGTAGAATAGGATTTGGCATTAAATAACCTACAGTGGTTGATATGCCATAAAACCCAAATCAACCCACCCGAACCAAACCAAACTATCAACACACACACACACACACACACACACACACACACACACACACACACACACACACACGTCTACTTTGATTGCCTAGTGTGTTACACATTGATATTAATAATGAAAAAAATGGAATTTTAACATTCAAAGCTTTAATGTACTGTTGATTTTACTTGTTCATATAAGGTATTATTATAAAGTAATATATAGTCAAGAGATATATCTTAACGTCTAGAACGTTTCACTCATTGATCATTTCTGTCTTGATAAATACAGCTTCAGTCTCGATACTTTTTCAACACAGCTCGTATTTTGAAGAAAGTCAACGTTTCATTCATTGTTCATTTCTGACTTGGTAAATACAGCTTCAGTCTTGATACTTTTTCAACACATCTCGTATTTCGAAGAAAATCAACGTTTCATTCTTTGTTCGTTTCTGACTTGGTAAATACAGCTTCAGTCTCGATACTTTTTCAACACATTTCGTATTTTGAAGAAAATCAACGTTTCATTCTTTGTTCGTTTCTGACTTGGTAAATACAGCTTCAGTCTCGATACTTTTTCAACACATTTCGTATTTTGAAGAAAATCAACGTTTCATTCTTTGTTCGTTTCTGACTTGGTAAATACAGCTTCAGTCTCGATACTTTTTCAACACATTTCGTATTTTGAAGAAAGTCAACGTTTCATTCTTTGTTCGTTTCTGACTTGGTAAATACAGCTTCAGTCTCGATACTTTTTCAACACATTTCGTATTTTGAAGAAAATCAACGTTTCATTCTTTGTCAATTTCTGACAGTTTCTGTGTCGATACCTTTTCAACATATCCCACGTACATATTAATCTTCCTTGTTTCGAAAAGAGACAAAATGAAATAAGTGCTGAATGTGTACTTGAGAATTAATGTCATTAAAAAAAGAAATTAATTAAAAATAGTAGGACAAGACTCAGTAGTAATATCTTTTATTTCTCTTTCTTATCATTAAACATTAAACGAGTTATTTTGTACTGGTTAGTAAAAACTGTTTTTTGTTTTGTTTCAGTTGGTTGGCGCCGAGGTTAAAGTGATCGCTGGAAAACCCGGAGAAGCGATTGTCCATGCGGCCCACGAGGAACAGGCACATCTTATTGTGACAGGTACTCGAGGTTTGGGTACCATTCGTCGTACCTTGGTGGGTAGCGTCAGCGATTACGTCCTCCACCACTCGAACGTACCCGTGCTGATCTGCAGACACAAGACACATTAAATGGCGAGGGATGCCTACTTTCGGCTGGGACCCCTATCGTTACAAATTTGCTAGATTAGGGTACACACACCACCATTGATACCAAGTTCTACATTAGTTGAAAAGACAAAAGAAGCCTTTCATCTCTTTCCATTTATTTACCGTCATGATTATATTTTCTGAATTTATTTTACACGAAACATTCGTTTCGTCTAATTATTTCGCCAAGATGGCTTTTAATATTTTAAAGATTTTTAATTTTCTTAACAATTTCTATGGCCGTTAGATTTAAATGATGATGCCAAAACTTTACACTCTTAATGTTCCATTTTTAACCGTGAAGGTTGGTTTATACACACACTCACACATCCACGAACAAATACATGTACACACACACACACACCTGTCCCAGCCTCTTTAAAGAGATCTGGAATGTACTTATTTGCTTCAGTGATCTCGCCTGTGCACTTCTACTTGGATTCCAAAAAAAAAAAAAAAAAAGGAATTGCTTGTGGAAAAAGTTCAATTAGAAAATTTACGCTGAGTCATGGGGGTGAAGAAGAGAATTTAGGAAATTTCTTCTCTTTCTACTTGAATATTATCTGTTCACACACGTTTGAATAAGGATTATACAAGTGTGTATGTGCGCGCCGATAAACAAATATAGACGGGCGTTCACACACACACACACACACACACACACACACACACACACACACACACGTAGGTGTAAACGCACTCGTTTTTCAATGCATTTTTTCAGTCCAAAGGAGAGTAGAGATTTGATAGATTCTTGTCAACTCAAGAAAGCCATAATTTTGGTCTTTGCATCATTTGCTGCTCATTGTCAGCGGAGGTGACCACCGGTTTCAAATTTCGTTGTTTGCTCCTTGAATAAATTATTAAAACATGTAAAAAAAAAAAAAAACAAACCCAAAAACAAACATTATGCCAAGTTGGCTAATGTAGTTTCTAACAAGTGTGTGAAGGATAGATTTGTATTCATTCATTCATTCATCTCTATTCATTTATTCATAAAAGTAGAAGAAAAAGGAGAAGAGAAGATGAAACACACACACACACACACACACACACACACACACACACACACACACACACACACACACACACACACACAAACTTTGTGTAAATTACGCGTTCTTTATCAACTAAGACCCTGTAAATTTGTTATGAATTTCAACCCGTTAAATCCCCCCCATTAACCTGAGCTCATTTAATATATTCTTGATTAAATTTTTAAAACATGAAAAAGAAATTGTTGATTTTTTTTTGTTTTATTTTGAATTAATTAAATGTGCAATTTTGATGGTTAAATTTTGTTGGCAGATGATGAAAATACAACGAAGTTTAATGCAGAAATGATTGTCTGTTTATTAAACTGATTGTAAGAAAATGTTATTTGTTGAATTGCTGTTCTATTAATTTTGTTATTTTTTTAGTGAATATAACAAAACGTTTTACCAGTAGATTTTCTAGTTCTAAAATTTTGAAATGTTGTCATTTTGGAAATGGGAAAAAAAATCATCGATCATATTTGATCTTTTATATTATGAACTGTCACAATATTTTTACTTTTATTGGGTTTAGAAAATCTGATTATTATTGACTAAAATTATGTGAATATTTCCCTCCCTTCTGCCACAGACTATTTCATATCTTACAGCGGATTAGCTGAAAAGATTGTATTTTTCTAATTTAGTATGTGACAGTCAAAAGACAGTGAGGAAACGGCGCGTTAATATTTTTTAAACGTTTTTAGGCATTAATTTATAAAATTAAAAAAAAAAAAATTAAAAAATTAAATTTTACTGCAAAAGAAAAAAAATCTGGAGATTAAAAGTATTTTGACATTAATTTAGATTTTTTAAACCAGGGAATGTGAGATATCTGATGATTTTTCACGTAAAGGCGTTAGAAAACCTTTAAGAACTTAAATTTGTATCTATTTTATGAAATATTTACAATGATATAATTTCTCCCAATATATATCAAAATGTCGGCACTGTATTTTATATTGAAATTCAAGTGAAAAATTAACTGAAATTTTTATCGCGCAAAGTAGAGATAAACTTAAACTTGAGAGTAACGTTTGATTCAAACCAAAAGAAAGAAAAATTAACTATTGAAAATGTTTTAACGAGATTGCAGTTCAGTAATTGTCTGATGAGATTTAAAAATAAATTTGATACTAAACTAACGTCTATTGTTAGTATTAACAGGCCTCAAAATTTGATATTTTGAAGTTGTAATGTAGGTGAAAAAAAGAAAAAAAAGCATAAATATTTTAGCTTAGGAAATGTAAACTAACGTCTGTTAACATGCCTCAAAATTTGATATAAATCTATGTTTTTTTGAAGTTGTGTTGTAGGTGAAGAAAAAAAAAAGTGTATAAATTTTAGCATTGGAAATGATGTACACACACTTAGAAATATATTTGAATAAAAGTTTCCATACTGCTGTTTGCAAACCGGTTCAAATGTCGCTAATTAAAGTCATCTATCAAACAAGATTTGTAACTTGTTCTCATAATTTGATTCTTGACCATTTCTTTTAGGAGAAAGATTGGATCTTAACTCTTCGCGGTAACAATTTTCAAATCTTTATAAATCTATTGATCTTTTTATCTTATTGTTTTTATTCATTTAAGCTGTAAGACCCAAATTTCCTTTGGGGTATTATCCTCTCGGCTGTGAGTTAAATTGTACTGTTTCTTTTCTCCTACAAGGATGGCTTTGGCATTGAATAACCCACAGAGGTTGATATGGCATCAAACATAGTAATCAAACCAAACACTAAATTTCCATAGGATCAATGGGGCGAAATCACGTGACAACTGTATAAACTGCTTTTCGGGGGGGGGGGTAAACGTTATATAACACTGTCTTAAAGAAATGGCTCACAGCAAAAGAGTTTAGACATAAAAGAAAAGTAACTAAAAAAAAAAGTTTATCATAAACAGAAAAAGTTAGTCTATTTTAAAATTTCAAATTTTAGAAAATTCTTAATGGCTACAATAAATAGATAAATAAATAAATTGATGAATAAATAAAGAAACAAAGAAAAATTTATAAATAAAAAAAAAAAAGATTGTTTTTCTAAATGGACTAAGGGAGGTAACTTTTGAAATTAAAAGTCGCGATGTTGTCAAAATAGAAAATAAATTCGGGTAACTTTGTTGTACGGACTTGTTAATGATAAACGACTGTATATTGATATTAATCTCTCTCTCTTCACACACACACACCCACACACACACACACACACACACAATTTCTATTGGTATTTCTCCTTCTCAAATTTGTTAACCCTCAAGGAAAAATAGCACAGAAGGGCTTCCCTTTTTCACTCGATCCCTCCCTTCCTCTCTTTCTCTCTCTCTCTCTCTCTCTCTCTCTCTTCATTCTTCAACTCTCACTTCCTTTTACGCTTTTGAGCACGGGTTAAAAATTAATCCCACCCGCTTTTTAACTTGCAGAGTACAGATTTAAAACAGGACGTGCACTAGACTCTTTCTATCTTTTGCCAGTGTATTGTCTTGTGAAGCGAGCTAACCGGTTCTGTCCAGTAAAATAGCCGAGTATAATTAAAACAAAATAAAATTTAAAATAAAATTTTATCCTCTCTGCTTCGTCCATCTCCCAAATTAATAACCAGAAACATTCTGACTACTCCATCTTTTCTTTCCTCCCTTGTAGCAATTGTTGAGTCCAATTGACATTGTTTAAATATATAAAGAAATATATCCCAATATTTAACACAGACACATGCAATTCGAATGAGCACACATACACACACACACACACGCACACACACACACACACACATATATATATATATATATATATGGGTGTATATATATATATATATATATATATATATATATATATATATATATATATATATATGTATATATATGTATATATATAGTGTTTATTTAGGCAGCAGATTTTCTTGTAGGAAAAATCTTATTAAAGGTGACAGACAAAGATTTTGAATTTAGTTCTTTTTTTTTTTATCAGCCTTTACTCGTTCTCGAGTGAGATGTCACAAATGAGGATGAAGGCTGTTTAGTTATTGTCGGAAACTTCCGATATTACGACTCAAATGCAAGTACTTTCGACCTTCGCGGGTCATTGTTGGGGATGGTCGGTGAGGCCTCACAGTAGATAATGAAATGTTTTATGAGGTCAATGAATATTTTAAATAGGAGCGTTTCTCACCAGCAGTTGTCTGCCCTCTTTAATAATGATAATATATATATATATATATATATATATATATATATATATATATATATATATATATATATATATATATATATGTGTGTGTGTGTGTGTGTTCTTGTATACATATATGTATATATAACTGCATGTGTACATATATGTGTATATATATGTGTATGTGTGTGTGTCTCCCTCTCGATGTACAAATATAGATATATATATGCATATATGTATGTATATATTTGTATTTATAATTAAATGTAAACATATGGGTGCATATATATATGTAAACACGTACATATACATGTATATATATATATATATATATATATAT
>CAUZXS010000604.1:0-10567 GCA_963585895.1 Sepioteuthis lessoniana
CCTACCTAGGAAGCAGTGTCTCATCAACCGAAAAAGACATCAACACACTGTTAATGAAAGCATGGACAGCTATTGATACTGATAAAATGAAACGCAATTTCTTCCAGGCAGCGGTCGTATCGATACTAGCTGTATGGATGCACTACTTGGACGCTAACAAAACGGCTGGAGAAGAAACTAGATGGCAATTACACAAGAATGCTGCGAGCAATCCTCAACAAGTCCTGGCAGCAACACCCCACAAGACACCAACTGTACGGCCACCTGCCCCCTATCACGAAAACTATTCAAGTTAGGCGAACCAGACATGCAGGACATTGCTGGAGAAGCAGAGATGAACTCATAAGAGATGTACTCTTATGGATCCCCACACACGGCCGCGCAAAAGCAGGACGACCAGCACGAACGTACATTCAGCAGCTATGTGAGGATACAGGTTGTTGTCCTGAAGACCTACCTAGGGCGATGAACGATAGGGAGGAGTGGCGAGAGAGGGTCAGGGATATCCGTGCTGCCAGCACGATCTGATGATGATGATATATAGAAATATATATATATATATATATATATATATATATATATATATATATATATATATATATATATATATATATACTACACACTGCATATAATAATGCCGTATATCCTTTTAATAGAAAGAGATAAATGACAATAATCTCCGGAATAAATCTTCAAATTTTCATGTAACACTTGTCAACATATTTTTATTCTTCTGCCACTTTATCTTAAGATAAAGATGTGGCATGATTTTCTATAGAAAAAAATTTGTTTGTTTGTTAGAAAGACCGTTGGGCTTTGAAACTAACAGCTGCCTTCACTGCGTAGAAAAAATAAAAGACATATTTTAATAATCGATATGAATGACTCTCGCAGACAATGACATCCTACAATTTTGGTTTCAGCTGTTGACTTTTTCGCCGCGAGTTTGAAAAATTCAAACACTCAGTATAAATGTGTGTTTGTATAATTGCCTGAACTAATGAAAAAAAAAAAAAAAGAAAATACTCCCTGTCAGTCATTCTGTTTCACTCTCTCAGACTATCATACACACATATACACACACTGATATATATATATATATATATATATATATATATATATATATATATATATATATATATATATATATATATAAAGAAATATTTGCGAAGAAATAAAACAACTGATGTTCAATGTCTGTATGACAATTACAACAATATTTTTACTTGTAGTTTTAAAAAGAAAATTTCTAGTATCTCATAAACCTGTATAAAAGAAACTTTAACAAGGATAACTCGTTGTCTATGGGAAATCTGTTCTCCCCCCAAAATCTGTTATTCCCCAAAAATCTGTTATCCCCCCACCCAAAAAAAGAAAACTGTTAATTTGGTCCGTCACCAAACAAACAACTGATGTCAATTTTTTGAAGGCTGCCACTTCTTAACAAGACAAGAAGACAATAAAGATTCTCGCAACTTTTTATCTTCACTGTTCAAGTCATTTTCATCAACCATTCTCCCAGAAGATATTTCTGGAAGAAGTACATTTTGATTACAACAAAAAATTCAACTTTCACCAGAAAATATTTCTAATAACCTTCGAACATATATATATATTTAATAGGTTTAAATTCAGAGTTTTCTTTCCCAGTTTTCATACCAAGGTTAAAGAATCCAGTCTTCCCTACTATTTACCCATAGTTGGAGAGAGAATAATTGGATTCATGCCTTTCCCAAGTGTATTAGAGCTATGTGAAATGCAAACAGCTTCATATAGGATTTGAACTCAGGTTGCTATGTCCACTTTCTACAGCAATAATCATTACACCAAGAGCATCTCCAGATATAAACATATTTATAAACAAATCTTTGTTACTGACCAAACCTTGCGCAGAAAACATTTTGTGAAAAATGGCGATGAGTCCATCTCTTTGGAAACATTCAGCAAGTTATTATCTTCTTATTACATTTTCTTTTTTTTAATTCTAGAATTTTTTTTTTTCCTTTTTACTTTATACATTGTAAATGTCATCTTCATTTTTGCATACTGTTTTCAAATAATGTTTTCTTTAGTCAATTTATCGCTGTCAGATTTATCTATCGACCTCCATTTTATGACTGTTTCTAATTCCTTGTAAAACGAAGTATGGATCGTTCATTGTAATCTAACCTCATCAATTATTGTTAATAAGATGAATCGTTACTGGGTGCTCATCTATCCTAGCCTTGCACCAAACTAGTCTAATCCTAGTAAATATATACAATTAAGATAATCTAAGTTTTCGTTTTTCTTTTATTACGTACATTATGACATTGTTTACTTGCTTTCAGTGCGCGCACTGAATTGGGATGGTTAGAATGCTGACTTCACAAGTGATTCATATTGAGATCAATTCTCAGTTTCTGCATCGTTCATTTGAGTTTTTCACGAATTTTGAGTATCAGTCGTGCACCTGGTTTATTAAGAGATAATAAAAGTGCTGTCGTAAATATAAAAAGCAATTTAATAGCATTGCTATAAATTCAATGCAAGACACGATAATCACAAATGCTCTCACTGCCCAATGATACAAAAAAATTAGTCACTAAGTTTATTGATTTTTCTCGTTCATCAATACTAAAGTGTATTTTGTTACATGAAAAATGAAAGCCTATTTAAACGTCACTAGTTTTATTGCTAAGTTATATGAATGAGAAGAAAAAATGTTTATTTTTAGAAAGCGAATTTCAGAGTCTAGACGTCGTGTGTTCGTTTTAATTATTAAAAGTTTCTGCTTTTAATAGTTTATTTGATTTTCAAAAATATCCTGCTGTTACAGAGAGTAATAGCTTATAAAAATCATTAGTTTTAAGAGATCAAAGTCGATACATTCAAACGTTTTGAATTGAATCACACAATTTTAAATCGGCGAATATTTTTAATTAATAATTATGGTAGTACTTTCGAAAAAATCCAATGATTATAATCTTTTTAAAGAAACAACGATTTTATTTAAATCAGTTACACTGACAGCATATTCATTAAACGTTTAATGAAATTGAACATCAAGCTCTAACAAAATGTCATGATATAAAAGTTCAAAAGCAAGATAGATAGATAGATAGATAGATAGATAGATAGATATGAAAAAACAGAATAAATAACACAATGCACACACACACACACACACACACACACACACACACACATATATATATATATATATATATATATATATATATATATAATAGTATTTTCAATATATTCAAGGATAATAAGCGTTAAACTAACAGGGCATATTGAGTGTATTTGAAGCATGAAAACTCACCAGATATCCGCTTAACAGGCAAACTATTTGAAATATATTTAAAGTCTGAGAAGGAATAAGAAAATTTTAAAAATCAACAAGCGAAGATTCTTGGCATAACAAAATATTTAATCGGAAAAAACTTTAAATTCAGCGTTTCGGAAATATGGTGATCAAGAGGCTAATAATCCCCTGTTGTGGTTTACTGTCTTATAATGCACTCTAAATGGTAAAGCTTAGGCTGTTTGCAGATGCTCATAGCCAAAAGATCAAATAAAATGCCCAAAAAATATAGTCGAAAAAATAGCTGCATATTTTTTATCATATAAGATTTATTTGTTTATTTATTCAGCATTCTTTCATTTTGAAGAGCAAAATTTAAATCTGTTTAAGTGAGTGAAAGATTTTTAAAAAGAATTGTCAATATGAAAAAAATCTCTGGAGTCTTGATGTAGATGCTTACTCTCTTTACTGACCAGATTCCTGATTATATAAGCAAACAAATAAAACTAAAAAGTTGCTAAGAGCATTATTTACTTTATTTTTCCCGTTTTTGAATTTCAAAAGAAAAGACTTTCTATGAACGCTTACGACATTTTGTGTTAAAAAAGAAATAAAATGTATATTTCCGTAGAATATTTAACAATCTAAAAATTATTCTATTACTCATTCTTTGATTAAAAAATGATTTGATTAAAGTTGGTGGTTGGTTCATAAAAAATATGCAGCCTCCAAAGTTTTGGAGGATTTTTTTTTTTGTTTTGTTTTTTTTGTTTTGTTTTGTTTGGGGGGGGGCTTTTTTGTTTTGTTTTTTTGTTTGTTTTTTTTTTTTGTTTATGTTTTTTTTGTTTATTTTTTTTTTTGTTTGGTTTTTGTTGTGTTTTGTTGTTTGTTTGTTTTTATGGGTTTTTTGGGGGGTGGTTGTCGGGGTCTCGAAATTTTATTTAAAATCCAATTAGTTGATTTTTTGTGAATTTTCAAAACCGACATTTTTCGGAGTAATTGTCATAATAAAAAGTGTATGCTCATACCGACTTACATCACACGTAATATCTAACTCTACCTTACACTTGTAAACGGTGAATTTTAAAATCTTTCATTCGTCGAAAAGATTTTACCAGTTTTTGTCACAGATAAAAATCGAGGGACATTTTGCAATTTTTACTTTTGAAATTTATATGAATTTTAATTTTATTAAAAAATCCTTTATAATATGGAGAAAGATTGAACAAAATTCTTCAATCAAATTTATTTGAGGAAACACTTTAGAACCGGAAGTGTTCGGTTTCAAATTTCTTTACACAGTGTAAACATTGAATAGAATTGTTTTTACAGTAAAACATGTCATTTTTTTCTTAAAAACCAAAAATCAACTAATAATTAAATCTTAATCAAATTTTCGCTCATCATAAAATAAAAAGCAAACTTTTTATAAAGTCGTTTCCATTTTAAATTTCTGAGAAATATGTTTCTAATTTTTCAGTGTCATTGAATTAATTTAATGATTTGTTTTATCGATAAAATTTGTGCCTAAACACAGACTTCTACGATATTTTCAACGCATGTGAAAATATATTCCAAACACATCTGAAGTTTAATTTTATCAAAAAATCTGTTATCAATATTGTCATTTCATCCCTCCGGACAACGCCAGGTATTCCTGCTAATGTATTCATAAATAGATGGGCGTTAGTGTATATGTTTGGGTAGATAAAATTATATACAAGGATCATTAAATAAGTTTCCAGACTTTTTTCGTATAGACACTTTTATTGATAGAACACATATGAAACTCTAGTCCCTTTCAAAGTAATCTCCTCTGGCTGCAATACACTCCTTGTACCGTTCCAACAATTTCTGGAAGGCCCCATAGAAGTCCTCTTGTGTGAGCGTGTCAATGACATTCGTCACAGTCTCTTTCATCTCCTCAATTGTCTCATAACGACAGCCTCTGAGCTTAGGGAATAACCAAAAGTCACAGGGGCTAACGTCGGGACTATAGGGAGGCTGAGGAACTGTCTTGATGCTCATCTTGGTCAAATAGTCTGTGACAAGGATGGAGTTGTGGACTGGTGTATTGTCCTGGTGGAAATGCCACTGACCCGATTTGAAGAGTGTTGGCCTCATCCGACGGAATCTCTTCCTGAACTCCCTTAAAACCTCATTATAGTAACCCTAACCCTAACCCTTTGGCCAATCAACTCTGACGTATTGACTTCCTTACTCCTCCCACACCTCTCGTCATTCCTCACAGACTCCTTGCCTTCCTCGAATCTCTCATGCCACTCAAAAATCGATGCTCGATTCATGCAAGATGGTCAAAAAGCAGTCTGAAGCATTCGATACGTTTCTGTGGCATTTTTCCAAGTTTGAAACAGAATTTTTTTTATATATCGTTCTTCTAAAGTGTCCTTACGTCCAGATTGCATTTTTGAAATTCACCAGCTGTGACAATCAGGCTTTAGTAGGGTGTATTCCAATTGCTGCTGTAGCTGTTGATTTGAAGCTGAAATCATAAAAATTGGTCAGTCATCTCATAAGATGTATAGCAATAACATACTGAATTTCCAAAAGTCTACGACAATTTTCAATGCCTGTACAAAAAAGTCTGGAAACTTATTGAAAGCACCACGTACTTATTACACTTATCAATAAATGTTTGAAAGTCTAATGTATTCATATTCATACAAATGAACCTCCCTTGTAGTAATTTCTCTACTCTGTCTTATTCAACTACTTAAGTTTCTTTTTTAATCTGCCACCGAGCTGAAAAGTGAAAAACAAATCACATAAAACGCAATTTAGACTATAACGAATCGAGCATAATCAACTACGATATAAACTTATGATGTAGAGGCGAAAATGTTTTTCTTAATTATTTCTGGAATTACTGCGTCTCGTTGAGTGTCATTTGGATTTTCTTCTGCAGTTTTCACTCAACATGTTTAATCAAATAAATGGATCAATAACTTAAGATTTATAGTCAATAAAATTCCAAATTGCAATCAGATTAAATATCGATTATTAAAGAAATCAAGTAAAGTGCACACACTCGATTGTTACTTCATCAGAGTAAATTGAAACTTCAGCAGGACTGGGGTTTTGTTTACATTTAACCCTCTAACCAAAACTGTGAAGTCAGGAGGTAAAGCTGATAAAATAGTTTCAATCTGTGGAACAATTCGTAGACATTTTCATTATTCATCTCCACGATATCATCGTATACGGAGTCTCATTTAACGCAACGGTTATCGTCGTAGTAAATAGAATCAGTGACGCAAGTTAAAATCCTAGTCGAAGCTGAAGCAAATCACTTGGCACTAATATCATCTCTTTAAACTATGGGTCAATAGTAGGGTTCTTTTTTAAACTTTTTAAACTATGGGTCAATAGTAGGGTTCTTTTGCTTTGGTTAGGTAACCACTCACAGAGAAGGAAAAGTCGGCATTTATATCAGCTTTACTCCACTTAAAGAAAATTTGACCTTCTACCATATGCTGCTCGTGGCAAAGTGTTTGGATAAATTCATACCTGAAATCATGGGTGAAAATATTCCATCTTTGCTACGAATTGTTGAAAAAGTCTATCGTATATAGCAACAAGTACGTTGTTGTTTTACGAAATTTGGACTTTTAAAAATGGTAGTCATTAAAAGAAACATTGAAAATTATTGGCTCAACGAGTTTGTCTTCGACTCGAACCATTTCTCAAAATGCTGTCAACAAACGACGCTCAGAGGTTTACAAAACTTATACAAAATCTGAGAAAAAAGAAATTCAAGAACAAAAATCAACTTGATCATAAAACCAAAAATAATTATAACTGAAAATAAACAAAAGGAAGAAACATTATAAAATTCATAAAAATATAAACAGATAATATGCAATTCGAATTGTATGATCACTCAATTAATCCAGTTATTTTAGGGCTGTTTGTTTATTCATGCACGAATATTTATTTCGTGTAAAAGAAAGAGAAATAGCTCGTGATGATATAGTTGAGGCTTGTTTTGTGGATTAATAATTTCGAATTGTTTGATGATGTAAGAGGCTAGGTTAAAAATAAATTAAAATGTTCAAGCTTAAGTTAAATTGTCTATTTTCTCTGATATAATATTAAGAAGATAGATAGATAGATAGATACGGAGGTCGGCTAAAAAATTCATAATTGATAGAATTACTCTCTAGGAATGTGATCAAATGATGTCTATTTCTCAACATAGTCTGTCTTATGGTCCACACTTCTTCCGTCGATGCCACAGTACAGAGATCCCATCGGTTAGAAAAGTCAACAACAGATATGACGTCATTACATGAACTTTTTCAGCCAATTAACTTCTCAGTACTCCTTATAAGAAGATGGCTATCTCTTAACTGATCACTGCACGACTAAATGTTTCTTTCCTACATGAATGTTGGCAAAAGTGATACTTGAACTCTCCTTCCTTCAAGATGGCCGGCTGAATAATTTATTGGCGCATTTTAGAGTGCCTAGTACAAACCAAGTCATATACGAAGGATTGTTGTAATTTGCTGCCCTTGTGAACTGCTTGGTTTCGCCTCCCCTAATGGGATTTGAGGTGGTTGATCTAGCTTCACCATCCCTGTCAAGACATTTTTGAAATCTTCCCCAGATTAACTCTAAAATATCAAATATGCTTTACTAATAAAGATATTCCTATAGAAATATTAGCATTGTAAACTGTGTGAAATTTTAAGCGTGTGTTGATAAGGATGTGAACCTGTGGAATCTATTTGAAATCATATTTTAAAGGTACTTCCATAAGGATGTTAACATTTTTTAATCACCCTGTATAACATAAATCGGTCAGCAGATAAAATTGTTTTATTATGGAACATGCAACATTTGAAATATTACTTCTTGTCTGTCCGTGTTTTTATGTATTAAGCCTTTTTACAGCAACTGTTGAAGTAAAATAGGAATGCTAAAATTGCAAACGGAAGGTTTTTGCTTGTCTTAACTCGGACTTCTTGATTCTGTCTATTTCTCTCAATCTGTCGTCTCTAATTATGTCATCGTGTTGCAATCCAAGAGTTTACCATAAAACCTTTTGGTTTTTGTCTTGTAAATCTAATAAATATAATAAAGTCAAAGAAAGACAAAATGAAAACAGTTTCTAGGAAACAGAGAACCCAAGTGCTCTGTGCAAGAATTCTGCCGCCATTTCTGTTCAAGAACTACAGAGACTTAAGGATTCTTATACGCATGCGTGTTCGCGCATAGTACCCCCATGTCATTTTACTGAACTTCCTGTGCGTTCTAAGGAAAACAATCGTGTTGACAAGGATGAAATTACAAAACTAAATAGTGAAAGCAAAGAAAAGCAAGTAATCTCATGACAGCCTGCGTGTCGATTTGCTGCAAACAAAAACCTTGTCGTTTACATCTGGGTGGGATTTAAGAAATCTTTCTTAATCCTTTCAAACTTTCTTAACTATTCATTCCACGTCGCTAAATACAAGGTATGAAAAAATATTTATCTATTCTGATAAACAACATCGCTATTAGGAAAAAAACAACATATTTCATCAAAAACTCTGTGATAAATATAACACGCCAGAAAAAATGAATAGTTTGAAAAGATGAAAATTTTAAATAAGATAATTCTAATTGTAATTGTGTTAGAAATGAAAATAGCCGAATTTTATAAGCAATTATAATCATTGTGACTTTGAATTTGAAAATGAATTAAATAATAAATCTTCCATTATTGTTCTTACTTATAAAAGAAAATCTACTTTTAATTTTATTTGATTAGCTGAAATTTAATTAACATGTAAAAATGCTTTAATTTTTCAGTGAAAAAAACGTTCAATGATTCTGTCAACGAAATTCAATCGATTTGCTTCCCGAAATAAATAGCAACCAAATCGTTCTTTTACACCTCTCTCTCTCTCTCTCTCTCACTCTCTCTATCCCTCTTTTTTCTCTCTCTCTCTAACGCACGCGCGCGCAACCGTTTGAATTATGAGATAACTTGATATTTACATACACACGAATAATATAGGATGCACGCTTAGCGCAATGGTAATTGTCGCTTGAAATGTAACCGGCAACACAAGTTCAAAACCTGGATGAGACTGCATTTTACTTCGCGCTAATGCCCTTGGGGAAATGTTTACATATATCTTTTCTCCCTCGCAACCCACCTATGCAAAAATAGTTGGACAGACTGTGTCCTTTAGGCAAAGTAAGGTAAATTAAAGTAAGGCAAACAGTCTAGGAGAAGGAAAATCCTGAATTCAAATCATTGCACTCAGCTTAAAAAAATGACCTTTTTTGTATCCTGCCTGTTATGAAACTATGACGAGGATTTTCACTGGCGTTTAAAATTTATTAACGAGAAAAGTAAAAATGGTTGTTGCTGTTTGTTGGGGGGGGGTTATTGTTGTTGTTTTTTTTGGGGGGGGGTCAAGTCAGAAGAACTTTTTTAAATGAAAAACATTAAAACAAACATTTCGGAAAAGGTTATTCTTCTAAACGTGTCGACAAATTCCATCAAAGGTTACTGAAACTTCTAAGGTGATGAGTTTATCAAAGCTGTCAAAAATTGCTGAGGCTGGCAAATCACACTGTATAATCTCGCCAGGTGTGAACTGCGATGATGAAATTCAGTACATTTACATAATCTTTTAGTGAAGCCAAGAAAAGTCAGAGGCCAAGCCGATCGAAAATATTGACCAAATAACCAGTCCGAAGACGCATGTGGTCATCCCAATAAATGACGGAGTGGTTGGATAAATACACACATACATACATAGATATATATATACGTATGTGTGTGTGTGTGTGTGTGTGTGTGTGTGTGTGTGTGTGTGTGTGTGTGTGTGTGTGAATCTCTTTCTATATTCGTATATATATACGTGTGTATATGTGTTCATTGATATATGCGCAGATTTCTCGCAATTATATCATACAGATATTTTAACAAAGAATAGTTTAGACTGGAACATGGCTGTATCAAAGAAATCAAAATCGTAAATATTTTGCTACACTAATATTCCAAGTAGGGAGAACCTACCTTAAAATTGGATATTAATAATTTTAACTATTACTACGACTCGAACTCTGACCACTGGTGCTTGTGGTCAATACGCAACAATCTCAAAGATTAGCACAAACTCAAATTTAAAAAGCACAAAAACACAAATATCCATTGACATATGTTCACTAATACTCTAATTAGAATATTCTAAATAAAACATTCAACTTAGAATCTACCTTCCATGAAACTCAGTGATTGTAATGCTGACGTTGACC
>CAUZXS010000605.1:2500-10000 GCA_963585895.1 Sepioteuthis lessoniana
CAGGCAAAGACCCATTATCATAAACGAACTCCTGTAGAAATATTACCTCCCCCATTAATAAAAAGAAAAAAAAAAAAAAAATTTTTTTATATCAGACCATTTAATGAAATTGAAATATTGACAGTTCATTTTTGTTTCTGTTGTAAAAAAAAAAAAAAAAAAAAAAAAGGAGCAATAAAAAGGTTGAATGCATAACATACTGAACTTGAAAGATTGACAAAACCTCCCAATACACAAAGTGACATCAATTATTTGTCTAAATTTCTTAAATGAAGCTTAATAATTATTATTACTTAGAATATTTGGACTATTGACCTCATCTTTATTGTTATAATCATGTTTCTTCAGGTGTTTCATATCAAACTCAGGAGTCTACATAGAATAAACGGTTCAGGTCAAGATTTTGTATGGACATCCAAGTTCAACATGAAACACCTGAAAAAGGCCGAAGGACATATCAACCATGACATTGTGATTATAACAATAAAGATGAGGTCAACAGTTTGAATATTATGAGTAATAAGTGACAACAAATCAACAAAATCTATGCTGCTTTGATTCTTGATCTATGTACAGTGAGTGAAGCATCCAAAGACCATCTGATTATATCTTCATGAATTGTCCAGAATATTCTATGAATAAAATCAATTAGCAGCAGCTCATAAGTTTGAATACTGAATTGCCACCCCCACCCCACCCCAGAGTATTTTTTTTTGCTTTTTTTTTTTTTTTTTTTTTTTTTAAATAGTTTTCCCTCTGTTTAAATTTTGTAATAGAATCCTCCAAACCATGATAGCAGACAATGATTAACTGCAAGATTGCTCCAGAATATATACACAAAGACCTACCTTCTCAGTCATATACTTGCAACTTGCTTGTAAGTAAGTAAAGTTAACGACCTTAGTCGAGGGTGACCCGAAGGCTCCCTTTTCGATAGCTACTACACCGAGGTGTAGGGGAGGGCACTACTCCTTTCCCTGGATTGCTCTACTTTACACTTGATCCATACCTTATAATAATGAGTGTTAAGCAAAGAGGCAACAAGTACCATTTTTTGAGTCTTTGGTATGACTCGACCTGGGATTGAACCCAGGTCTCCCAGGCCATTGGCGAAAGGTGCTCAAATTGTAACAGTTATTATCATTGGAAATAAACATGGTGACCCGAGTTCAAATCTTGAACGAAGCTGTCTGCATTTTACACAGTGCAAATATTTTTGGGAATGGTATGAATCCAACAATTCTCCCTGCAGCTATGGGTGAACAGTAGCACAGAATGGGCTCTTTAATTTTGGTATGGCAACTAACCTAGGAGAAGGAAAACTGAATTCAAACCTTTTAAGCTCCACAACTGACTGTGTCACATCCTACTTGTGGTGGAGGTATTATGTAAATACAAATTTGCAATTGTATGTGCACACAGAGTATGCATGAGTCCAAATAAAAGTTATTACTTGTAAAAATGATATATCAAATAATTTGTAATGATAAACAGAATTTAAAGAAAAATATATTGGTCATATAAAATTTATATTGAAATAATTATGAATTATTCTAATCCTGCAATAGATTATGAATTGTTCTAATCCTGCGAGAGAGAGAATACACATACACTAAACATATAAAAAGTCATTTATAAACGCCAAGTATATAAAAAATATATCTAAAAGGTTATATCATTTTCTTTTTACCTTTTTGAAATAATTATATATTTGCAGTAAAGTATAAAAATTTACAATGGTTCCTTTGAAATATTTCCATTTGCCAACTATTTTCATTGTATATATTTTTAGTTTGGTTTGATTTAATGGCATATCAATCTTTTTGGATAATTAAATGCCAAAGAAATCCTTATAGAACAACAGTAGTGATACTATCAAACCCATAGTTGGGAAGATAAGAGGGGTTCATAACCTTCCCAAGGGGTATTATTCTAAAAGCGAATTTAATAGGGTAACTATAGTTTGAACTTGCTTACTTCAAGGCTGCAGTCCATTACTTTAGCCACTACCCCACAGAGACTCCTCCTGTATATATTTTTAACCAAATAATCATTTCTCTTCTATTTGATACTGTTGCTATGTATTTAGCCTGGCTTCCTCTTCTAATTTTTTTTTCCTTTTCTTTGTAACTAGGCACCTTCACTAAAAACATCTGCTTGTCAAAGTGATTAAGAGAGAAATCTGACTAACCCTCTATCAACCAAAATAAACTAAAAGATTCTATCCAACCCTTTAGATCTATGATAGTTCTTCTAAATGCTTAAATATTGGTTGGCCTGTTTGTCAGCTGAGGAACCTATTTTCAGAAAGCATAACCACCACCATATGATATGGGGAGGTTAAAAGAATTAAAATCTTCAAGATATTACTTTTTTTTTTACGAAAATGCTACAAGTATTATTTTTTTTAAGTCTATATATTTTTTTAAAAAGTCAGAAAGACATACATTATCTATTTGATTTTACTTTCTTTTTTTTTTTTCACTTTCATAAGTTTTACTTTTAAAATTTAAACTTCATCCTGATCAGTTCTAAAAGATTTGAAATAAATAAACAGAAGATCATGTAAAATGATCTTTTTGACATTGTTTATTATGAGTCATTATTTTACACTGTTTATAGTGTAAAACCAATTTTTAATTTGCCTCTAAAATTTGATTTATTAAGAGTTTCACAAAAAGAAAAGAAAGTCAATGAAAATCTCTCTATATAATCAAGTAACACTTTTTCAGTTTGCTTCTTCATTTATCTATCTGTAACTTCTATAAGAATAAAAGTATGGTATTTGTGACCCGTGCTGAGGATCAAATGATAATTCCTGCCTTGGATCAAACTATCACTCTCACCTAAGATCAAACTATCCCTCTCGCCTAGGATCAAATTATCACTCTTGCCTAGGATCAAACTATCACTCTTGCCTAGGATCAAACCATCACTCTCGCCTAGGATCAAATTATCACTCTCGCCTAAGATCAAACAATCACTCTTGCCCAAGATCAAACAATCACTCTTGCCCAAGATCAAACAATCACTCTTGCCCAAGATCAAACAATCACTCTTGCCCAAGATCAAACAATCACTCTCGCCTAAGATCATACTATCACACTTACTAGGATCAGAGTTTAAAAACTTTACCATTGGAAATCTACTTAAATATTTTACAGAATAAATTGAAATAAAAAAATTATCATAACACCAGTTTGTTATTTTTGTTTCATCTATTTTGGGGATATGGGTTTTTTTCTTCTATTCTTTTATTTTTGAGTAAGCGTTAAATTTTGAATGCTTCAAAAAAACTATTTTCTTCTGCACATTCTAAATCTTACAGTTTTAAAAAACTGGAGGATTTCCAAGGACACAGATATAACATTCTGAAGTGTCAGAGAGTGACACTTTCACCCTAGTTAGAATGAACTAAATCTAATCCTAGGCAAAAGTACTACATTGGTATGACACTAAACTTCATATGATGGTGAGACTCCAGTTCTGGAGAATATGGAGTACCTCTTTATTGACATTACTCTGAGGTCTACTCAAACCCAAAGTGATAGTACCTGTTAGGGTGGGTCTCATCAATGGGTCAAATAAATCATAATGATAACAACAATGATTACATTATTTTACATGATCCTGTTTGTAATTTGGAATATTTTATAACTGATCAGGAACAAGTTTGAATTTCTGAAGCAAACACTAATTAAAGTTTGAAAAAAAAAAAAAAAAAAAAAAAAAGTAAAAGTAAAGTCATAATTTATTTTATTCTATTACCCTCCCCCCCAATTAAATAAGGGTGTATTTTTTTCTTATCGGAAATCATATGATATACTCTCTAAATACTTGCTGAAAAAATAACCATACTCTGAATCTTAAAAACAAGTTCCATTTTCATTTGATATATTTCTGCTGTATACAAATTTTCTAATTGTTTCAAGAATTTTACCTTTATGTTTTTTATACTTTTAAATTTCTTGTTTCTGTAAAAGTAAGAACAAAAATAGAAAAAGAACCACGAGTAATGAAAATTTTACTTTTGCCCACTTTTGTACGCCTCTCATAAAAATAGGTGCATATGCATATAAATTTCATAAACTCATTGTAACAACTGTTATGGGACAGAAATTTTATCTGTATTTAACTATGCATATTTACCCAACCCCTCCAGACAAGCAAGATATGATACAAGGTCTATTCTTTAAGTAACATTTAGCAGGTTTGAATTCAGACTCCTACTTCACTTAGACTTTACCATGCGATGGTTACAGAGCATAGTTTGCCCTACTATTTACCCATAGTGAGAAAATAGTTGGGTTCATACCTTTCCCAATGGTATTAGTACAAAGTGAAATGCAAACAGACTAGTGCAAGATTTTAATTCTGGTTGCCATATCCATTTCCTATGACATTATCCATTACACCACAAACACATCCGTTGGGGAGTCCACGTGGTGTAATGGTTAAAGAGATGGACTGCGAAATCTTAGCGAGTTCAAACTCCAGTAGCACTATTACATTCACTTTCGAACAAATACTCTTGGGTGGGAAAGCTATGAATCCCCTTATCCTCCCAGCTATGGGTTAAATAGCAACACTGCTGTTCTTCGAGAAGGATGACTTTGGCATCAAATAACCCACGATGGTTGACATACCATTTAACAAAGAAACCAAACCACAAAATTATTTTACACCAGTAAATGAGTAGCAAAATATCAGATCTAACAAAATAATGAATACATATTCAAAGAATAATATCATAAATATTGTGCATACACACATATGCATATAAGTAAGTAAAGTTGGCGACTGCAGTCGAGGGTGAACTGAAGGCTCCCTTTTCAATAGCTGCAACACTGAGGTACAGGGGAGGACGCTACTCCTTTCCCGGGATTGCTCCACTTTATCCTTGATCCGCACCTTATAATGGTGAGTGTTAAGTAAGGCAGCATCAAGTACCATTTTTTTGAGTCTTTGGTATGACTCAACCAAGGATTGAACCCCGGTCTCCTGGACCATTGGCGAACACTCTACTCATTAGGCCAATAATACACACACTCACTCACAAACTCACACACAAAGTGGCCTCTAATTCTTCTCACATCTCATATAAGGAATGATTTCAAACAACAAAAAAATACAACCTTGTTTACTTAAGAAAGAAAAAAATTATAAAATAAAAATCTGGACTGATGGACATACACAAAGTGCCCGCAATACTAAAGTCCCAAACAGAACACCATCTTTTAGATTCAGATTAAAAAGAAGAAAAAGGATAAATAAAACAGTCTACACCAGAAAGTTTGCTAAACTCACAAAGTATTAAAGAAAGGAAAAATAAGGGGGAAAAATATATATTTAAAAAAAAAAAAAAAAATCTTGTGCAGCTGACCAGAAAACTTGTCTGAAGCAGCAGCGGCAACTTCATTGGCAGCGGTGGTACATGTGCAGCAGAAAGAAAGAAATGCAATGAGTTGGTGGTGGTGGTGGTGGGTGATGGGAGTAACTGACTAGGGAGGATGGTGCAATGGCAAATTCCTCTCACATCTGAAAGGTCAGACAGCATCTATTCTTTAATAGGATAGCATCCATCACACAGACGTCACACTGTCAATAACATGAGGCTTGCTAGAGCGAATTTTCAGTTTATGCATTCCATGCTCAGTCTGTAACATGATAATAGTAATCAATCACGTGAGCGTATGGACTTATTAGTATTATTGGAACACTGCCTTCCTCTCAATTACAGATAATCTTCAGTCACTTTGGCCTGCTTCACTTCACAATGGGCACAAAACTTATACTGGCAAAGTATACAGTCTTGGGATAATCATGACCA
The DNA here is from genome assembly GCA_963585895.1 of Sepioteuthis lessoniana. NCBI lineage: Eukaryota > Metazoa > Mollusca > Cephalopoda > Myopsida > Loliginidae > Sepioteuthis > Sepioteuthis lessoniana. Next base: position 8,331 of record CAUZXS010000605.1, read on the forward strand.
GTTGCTATATAACACACACATATACATATAACACAGAAACATATGCACATACAAAAACATACATATAAAACACACACCCACACACAAAAAATATACATGCACACACAAACACACACATCCTCCTAAGAAAAATATAAAATAGAGTGCGTGTGTGTGTGTGTGTGTAGGAGTGAAAATAAATAGGTAAGCTTTAACTGGTCATAGTTACCGTATGTGTGTATGCATGTGTGCGTGCGTGTGTATGCGCACAAAAGGGTGAGACAGGTTCAGTGAAAAAAGAGAAAAGAGAAATTCATGGGTGCTTTCATAAAAACTCAAAGTAAAAAAAAAATAAATAAATAAAATAATAAAATAAAAATTTTTTTAAAAATCAAAGTATAACAAAAATTTTTACTGTGAGTTTAATGTATGCATGAATTTGTACACATGAATTTGTATGTTAGTAAAGAAATAATAGTTACCCAATTCAGCACATTTGCCACTAAAGGGCTAAAAGAATACCTTTGATACATCTCTGGAACATTTACTATTCAGAAATCAACTTATTTCTCATGATCATTTTTATCTTGACTCTTCCACTTATTTTTAGCCTTGTGCCTAGACTAATGCTAACTCAGGAGAAATTAAAAAGAGATAAGGGTAAGTTCAGTTTTTATTGGCCTAATGAGTAGAGTGTTTGCCAATGGTCTGGGAGACTGGAGTTCAATCCCAGGTCGAGTCATACCAAAGACTCAAAAAATGGCACTTGATGCCACCTTGATAACACTCAGCATTATAAGGTGAGGATCAATGATAAAGTGGAGCAATCCTCAGAATGGAGTAGTGCCCTCCTCTACACCTCGATGTAGTAGTTATTCAAAAGGGAGCCTTCAGGTCATCCGCGACAAAGGTCCCCAACTTTACTTATATGCTGTAACTAAAAGATACAAGAGAGCAAAAGAAAAAAAAACCCAAAGGAATAGAGGCAAAGAAAGAAAGAAATCAATCAATCATTGATAGAAAGAAAAAAACAAATCATTAATAGAATGTGAAGCAAACTGAAAAGAAAGAAATTACTAGAAAGAAAAAAAAAACTAAGAAAGAAAAAAGAGGAAAACAATAAGAGTAGAGACAAAGAAAGAAAAAGAAAAAAATCATTAATAGAAAAAGAAAAACAATAGTTTTAGTTTCGTTGGGTTTTATGGCATATCAACCATTATAGGTTCAAATAACCTATAATGGTTGATATGCCATAAAACCCAACCATTATAGGTTTAAATAACCTATAATGGTTGATATGCTATAAAACCCAACTAAACTAAAACTAATCCTATTCATACATATAATTTATAAACACATTTTGTACATAACATTATTAAATGAGACAGAACTCTTTTTCGCACACAGTTTAATGGTTTAAGTATTGCTATATATGAGTCACAATTTAACATCAACCATTTGTTTGCACAATTAGTTGATCTAACAGGTGCTACCACTCTGGGTTTGAATGGACCTGGGAGCAATGGCAAAGAAGTAGTACTCTGCATTCCGTAAATTTCCAAGGCTAGAGCCTCACCAACAGATGGTTTAAAGTCATACCCAGGACACTCGTTAGGGGGGGTGGGTATCTTACCCCTCTGCAAAGAGGCAATCAGTGTATTCTATAGCCCCAGAAGACAGGGCTGGAAAAA
>CAUZXS010000605.1:15000-17500 GCA_963585895.1 Sepioteuthis lessoniana
GTTAGGAGGCCCTAGTTCTGGAGAGTGTGGAGTAACTCTATATTGTCATCACTGTCAAGTCCACTCTGATCCAGATCGATATTACTAATTACGGTCCCATCTATAGGTTAAATAGATCTGTTTGAAAATTATTTCTATTAGATAGGAATACTTGATTTCATAACTGTGTGCAAACAAATTTATAAAACTACAAAAAATGTAAATGTAAATATAAATTAACAAAGTATGCAATTCCATAACTTAAAGGCATAAGATAACCCCTGACAGGCTTACATTCCATTAAAATTAACCATTCAAAAATACAGTAGTGAATCACGTAATGTCAGAGATAAGTTAAAAAAAAATGTTGTATAATTTGAAAAGTGTATGAAGAAAGCTTATTTTTTTTAATTCAAATTTTTTTCTTTTTAAAAAAGAATAAGAAACAAATTAACAGAACATATAATTGAGTAAAAAAAAAATTTTTAAATAAGAAAAAAAAAAAAATACAAATTTTAAATGATTCATTAATCAATTTTAATGGCATGTCAACACATCTCGAATCATTTTATGCCTACAGGTTAGGGAATCACATTTATTCTATGTTCTTATTTACATTTTTTGTGTAGTTGTTTCTTAAAGAGTTTTTTTCTCTTTTTCTTTTTATACACAGTTCCATCAAAGAGAAATAATTTTAAAACATTTCTATTTGACCCATAGACAGAACCCTAACAGGTACTACCATCCCAGATCAGAGTACACCTGAGAATAATAGCAATATAGGACCACTACACACTTCCCAGATCTCCAGGATTGTAGTCATAGTTTAGTGCAATACCTAGGATACAACTTTTTAGTACAGGGTGGTCTTACTCAACAGCAAGGAAGAGAGCATATTCTAAGCCCTGCTGATGGAGGTGTTTTAAATATACACACAACACTCACAGGTTTTGTATGCTGTTTAAGGAGCACTTAGATAATCTATGTGCTGCTGCTGCTTAAATTTAATTGCTTTATTTTTATCAGCAGCGGATGCATATAAGTAAATGGACATTGTTGAGTAGGACATAAGTCAAGATATTACTACATGTTTAATGTCCAATTGATTTGCATTAATGTTTCTGAAAGTATCTAATCCACAATCAGAGTAATGAAAAAAATATTCAGAAAGTCAAGGATGAAAAGAACATTTTCCTTTTTTTAAAAACTTAAAAAGATGAACTTTATTATTAATAAAAGATTATTTACTGACACATATCATATTTGTAAGGTGCTAGTGACATAATGTTCATAATCATAGGAAATGTGGTTGGTGGGTTGTTTTATGCCATTTAACACCAAATCAAATTTCAAAAAATTTTGTTGAGTATAAGTATAGTTTTTGTTTACAAAGAGTTAAATGTAAAAACAGTTCTATTTCAAACAATTCAGTTTAGCATAAATACACAGTTTAATTCTATTTGACCTATAGATAGGACCTTGTCAGGTGCTACTACCCGAAGCCAGAGTGGATGTGGGAGTGATTCCAATGAAGGGGTACTTTGCATTCCCCAAAGCCCCAGCATTACTTAAACCTCACCATCAGAGAGTTTTGTGTCATATCCAGGACACTCTTTTTTTGTTGGCAGGGGCTGTCTTACCCCCTCTGCAGGGAAGCAGTCGGTGTATTCTACAGCACCAGCCGACTGAGAAATCATAGGAAATGTGCCAAGCTACTAACAAGAGTTCAAATCCTGAATTAAGCTGTTTGCATTTCATATGGCATTATTACCCTTACAAAAAGTCTTAATCCAACTACTTTCCCTCCAGACATGATTAAATAGTAGGGCAGGCTGAGCTCTTTAACCATGAGATGGTAATTGGTCTAAAAGAAAGGAAAACTCTAAATTCACACCAGCTTTACTTTAAGCAAAAATAAATAAATAAATTAAATTAAAAAATAAAACATTGTCACATCTAGTCTCTGACAGTGGGGTGGGACAAATAAATACACGATACTAGTAAAATAGTTAAGATTAATTCAGAAGAATAGGGATAATGTTATTCAAATACAGAACTTTAATCCTTCCCCTCTATTCTGACAGATGGGGAAGTTTTCTCCATTCTCTTAAGATGGTTCTTAAAAATATAATAACATAAGACAAACATTGTTCCTTACCTTCTACTTTCTTTAAGGATCTTATGTCATGACAGGAAAATAACTATTACCTAAAAGTAATATAAAAAGAAAACACATTATATATCTATTATATACAAAAATAATAATTGAGAGAAACAAATCAATGAATAGTTTTTCAGTCTGTGATTTTTAATTAAATAAAATATATATGAATAAATCATACCAAAATATATGTGATTTTTAGCAACCATCTATGCTGATAAACAACATGAAAAACTAATTAATGGAAAAAGAACATTTTCATTCACACATCTCAACTTCTTAAATAAATGAAGGATCTTTTATTAAAGGATCATGTATGTTTGAGAAGAAATCTTCATGAATACTGAAATTTTTTTGCTT
>CAUZXS010000606.1:2500-42500 GCA_963585895.1 Sepioteuthis lessoniana
TTGAAAAAATTCTTAAAAATCAGAACGGTTTTTAAAGAAATCGATTCACAACATCACAGATCTGAACAATTTGTTGAATCATTAAGGAGTCAGTGCAAAGAAATCTCAAGGCAACACTATTTTTTGTAAATTTCTCCATGGCATTTGATGCTATACCCAGAGGGAAGATGGAGCAATTACTTCTAGCTTATGGCTTCCCCAAAGAAACCGTTAAAGCCATAATAAAAACACAAAAGTCAAAGTTCAATCACCCTGTAGAGACACAAACTTCTTTGATATTGTTGCTGAAATTCTGCAAGGATATACACTGGTACCATATTAGTCTATAATCTGCCTAGACTACATGCTTCAAACGTCGATTGATCAAATTAAAGAAAATGGCTTAACACTAAAAAAGGCAAGAAGGAGATGATATCCCGTAGAAACTATAAAAGATGTAGACTATGCAGATGATAAAGCATTTCTTGCAAATACACCAACCCAAGCCAAATCCTGGCTGCATAGCCAGGAGCAGGCAGCAGGAGGCATTGGCCTCCACATGAACACAAACAAAATGGCATACATGTGTTTTTAATGAGAAGGGTCCATCTCCACTTTAATGGCAGTTGCCTGAAGTTAGTAGACAAGTTCACATACTTCAGCAGCAGCATCTCATTTACTGAAAATGAAATTGATATATGCCTAGAGAAGGTGTGGACTGCTATGAATAGGTTATCAATATGGAAATCGAATCTATCCAATAAAATAAAATAAGATTTCTTCCAAGTAGTGGTTGTGTCAATACTACGCTATGGACACACTGCATGGACACTGATAAAATGCAGAGAGAAAAAACTAGAGGGGAACTGCACAAGAATGCTACAAGCTATATTGAACAAATCCTGGAAGCAACACCTAATGAAACAATTGCTGTACGGCCACTTACCTCCCATCTCAAAAACTATCCAGAATGAACAAGACACATAGGACACTGCTGTAGAAGCAAAGACAATCTCATAAGTGACCTTTTATTGACTCCAATACATGGACGAACCAGTGTTGGCCAACCAGAAGAAATTATCTTTATTAACACTGTATGGACACAGAATGTAGTTTGGAAAACCTGCTGGGAGTGATAGATGAAAGGGATTGATAGAGAGTGAGAGAGTTAGGGAAATCTATGCTAGTAGCATGACTAGATTATGGTTAGATAGGAATACTTGAAACCATACAATTGTGTGGAAACTATAACGGAATAATTGGTATCCTATAAGGTGTAATGGGTAAATTATCACTATTTAAATTATTAATTTTACACTTGCATTTTTTTATTTTGTTTCAGGTTTTGTCAACTGTGTAGCAAGCTAGAGTCAGCTGAATACTGTCTGTGAGGAAAGTAACACCATAATACAATTCACTCCTCCAGAAATTTCGAAACCACTTGCTGTACTGCTTGGTATTCACAATGGGAGCTCCAATACAAAGACTTCACAGTGTTTGGCTGCCAATCAAATAACATTGCAGAAGATTCAAAAAGAGTTGGTTGAGTTCAATAGTGATTACAAAGATATGCTAGTTCAGTAACCTCAACATGAAGGCCTACATCAAGTGCCTAGAGGAGGTAGTGCTAGCCAGAATTGTGGGGGTGGCTGCTAGAAGACCTTAAGTCTGGCAGCAATGAAAATGATGCTGACATCTCACTCTATCAGATATATTTACCAAAATTACATGAAAACAGGACTCAGCACCATACCACACAAGCAAGAGAACCCCGTTTTGTCTGAAGAAAATTTCTGTGACTACATTGCCCCTAACATCTGCCCACCTAACTCACCAGATATAAACTCCTTAATTTATTGGAGAGATCCAGACCTCATTTGATAATGATCCCAGCAAGTCAATTAGGAATATGAAAGGGTCAGCGTTTCTTATCAACCAGGTAGAGCATGAAGTCATTTGGTATTCCTTACACAAGATAGGTAAAAACCAATTTTTGTTACATGACTTTAAGGACAAAAGGAAAGACTGTGCTGTAAAGCTTAGTGCTCGCTCGGAATGCACAAAATGTACTGATATTGATGAATGCCCTACACCTTGTTTAGGGTAATGACTAGCAATGGCTACGTTATTGCTTCATTCATCTTGCTATATAATCTTAGACTCAACATGGAGGCCTACATGAAGTGCCTGGAAGAGGTAGTGCTGGCCTGGATTGAGAGGGTAGCTGCCAGAAGACCCTATATCTGCCAACAGGACTCTGCACCTGCCACACAGGCAAGAGAACCCAGTTTCATCTGCGACCCCCATCACCCCTAATATCTGGCTATCTAACTCACTAGATTGCCACACCCTTGATTATTATGTGTGCAGTAAGAGACCAACAAAACTCTGTGAAACACCAAAGACAAACTGAAGGCGAGGATTGCAACAGCATTTACGAATTTAAAAAAAAAGATTGTCAGAAAGGCTTACAGCAGATTCCTAAGTTGTCTGGAAGCCATGGTAAAAGCCAATGGCGATTTCTTGGAATGAATTTAATTCACAGGTTTAGTTTGAGTTGGTTTAATGGCATATCAACCTTTGCAGGTTATTTAATACCAAATTCTGTATATATATATATATATATGATTTCAAAGCAAATAGTTTGTAGGTTTTTTTTTTTCAAACAAATAAGAGTTCATTTGTTTACACATGGTTAAATAGTTTCAACTATTGCTAACACTAATAATTCTATTTAATATAAATCATTTGCTTGCACACTATTAAATGATTTTAAGTATTGCTATTTGATATTAGTGATTCTATTTATTAAGGTTTGGTTTTGTTTGGTTTTGTTTAGTGGCATTTTATGATATATCAACCCTTGTGGGCTATTTAATGCCAAATCCTGTTTAAATATATAATGATTTGTAAGTGAAGAGTTTGTAGGTAACTTTATTTCTAAATGAGTTACAGCTCATGTAAGGGAGTGTCCTCAAGGTGTAATGGTTAAAGCGATGGACTCTGGAATCATAGTAAGCAAGTTCGAACTCCAGTCGTGCTATTACGTTTACTTACGGACAAATACCCTTGAGAAAGGTATGAGCCTCCTTATCCTCCCAGCTATGGGTTAAATAGTACCACTACTGTTTTTCTAGAAAGATGGCTTTGGCATTAAATAACTTACAAAGGTTGATATGCCATTAAACAAACAAACCAAACAGTTCATGCATTTGCACAGTTTAAATGGTTTCTCAGTGCAATTAACCCTCATACCACCTTCAAGCAACTTTAAGATAAAATAGGATTGGGTACTTGTTTCCCTCAAGAGCAATTTGAACACTACAGTCGGGACAATCATATAGGTGCAAGGGCTCGACATGACCAGCCCACTGATCAGATTAGGCTTCTCTAACCACCCATCTAGGGACAAAGTGGAGTGTTGTAGTTCACATGACCACTTTGGTTGCCAGGTCCTGTCCTTATACATTACAGGATGCCACCCACAGACAACAGGTAGTTTTGTAGATGGTGGGGGGTCTTACCCCCCCCCCCTTGAAGAGGTGCAGTAGGCATATTCTACAGCCCCAGCTGACAGGATATTCAATCTATAGTATTTCAAGATATTTTCATGTAATTTTGGTAAATATAACCGACCCATAGGCACAATGATGAGAGTGTTTGCCAATGGTCTGGGAGATTGGGGTTCAATCCCAGATTGAATCATACCAAAGGCTCAAAAAAAAAAAAAAAAAAAAAAAAAAAAAAAAAAAAATGGTACATGATGCCTCCTAGCTTAACACTCAGTATTATTAGGTATGGATCAAGAGTAAGTGGAGCAATCCAGGGAAAGGAGTAGTACTCTCCCCTACACTACTAGTAGTAGCTATTGAAAAGTGAACCTTCAAGTCACTCTCAACTATGGTCGGCCAACTAACTACTATAAATTATATCTGATAAAGTGAAATAACAGTATTGTTTTAATTTTGGCATAATTTATAATTCATCAAACCATGTACCTGTGTGCATAAAAACTCTAAAAAAACAACTATGGATTCTTATTATTATTATTATTAGTTACTTAAAACCATATAATTATGTATGATTAAATGATATTAGATATTAATAGTCAAGTTGGATTTGGTTGAAAGCGAGAAAGTTTTCAGCATGAAGGTAATACACGCGGAATCACCTTTCCCGTGTGATTACGTAAGAAACAGTTACTGTAAACGCGTAATAACATCAACCGCCGAAAGTAAACGCATTTTTTAAATCACAAACTGCACTCAGAAAATGAAGATTAACGTCCAATGTAGTCTCTGCATTTAATTGATCTGGCGTATATATATATATATATATATATGATTCTCTTAATACCCTGTCCGGTGGCAAAAGCTGCTTGGTAGCGCCAGGGGTGGCAGTACCGCCTTGAGCTACCGAAACTGTGTTATCACCCCTGGATGGCGGCTGATGAAGACATGGTATCGCACGTGCTTTCACACGTTGTATGATGAAAATTTAAAAAATAAAAATAAAAAATTTTAAAAAGTCAAAATCGTAGGACTATGTGCAAATTATTTATTAGAGAGGCATTATATACCCTACCTATAAACATTAATGGGTATGTCCCATTCCTCATAAATACATTGGAAACTATCCTGAAGCAGGTAATATGCTAAGTAGTATAGACACCTCAGGTAGTGTAATGGTTAGCAAGCTTGACTAGCAAACCTGCAAGAGTGAGTTCGAGTCTCATTGGGTGCACCATTCATTCGGCCTTGTGCCACATCGAAGCAAAGAGCTTTGTAAATTACAATATGCTAAGTAGTACAGTACTAGTAGTGGGTTACCTTCTTCATGCCGCTAGTGACTATTGTATTTTATTAAAGATTTCCATTTCATTTCTGTTTTGGTTATTTCTAATTCAGTAACCTTTTTTTTTGGTTACAACAATAGAAATATTTATAACTGTATGCAAAAAACTCTAAGAAAAAAACTACACAAAATATAATGATAAACATTAAATGAATACAATAAAATAACCTTTGACAGGTTGACATGCCATTAAAACAGTCGATCATTTATTTTTCTAATGACTTCTTATTCTTTCCTGACTTTTGCAAAAAAAAAAAAAAAAAAAAGGAAATACTGCCCGTCTAAAATGCTACAAACTTGCAAAGATATGGCCACCTGAAAGTTCTATTTCAGTAAAAGGATTTCACTGATGGTATGTGGCACCAGCAGCAGCCACCACCAAGTTTATAGTTCTTTGAATACCATGAGCTTATACCGAAAGTTCATATAAAAATCTAGCATTGTTTCTGCTTGGCAAACCAAAGATAACGATCAGCTCTAAAAGTTAATCAACTATCACAGCACATCTAACCGTTATGACTCCAATATCAAAAATGCTTCTAGAGACAGGCATATATATATATATATATATAATGGTTATTGTAGTTGGAAATGGATATGACGACCCAAGTTCAAATCCTGGACAAAGCTGTTCACATTTCATAGAGTACTAATATCCTTAGGAAAGGTAAGCATCCAGCTATTTTCTCTTCAGCTATGGGCAAAATAGTAGGGCAGACTGAACTCTTTAACCTTGGTATGGCAGCCAGTCTAAGAGAAGGAAAACTCTGAATTCCAACCAGTTAAACTTCACATAAAAAATTGACCTTGTGTCATATCCTGCTCGTGTGGAGGGGTTTATGTATATATATTTAAGTATTTTGTAATTTGCTTGAAGCATTGCACAAATAATATTATTTCATAGTACTGAATTAATTTAGAGGGCTATTGCAATGCGAAATAATAATTATTTGAGTTTAATTAATTTCAAACTAAAACTTAATCATCAGAGATTTCTTTATAAATGAACACGAAGTTGGAGATTCAAACATGGTGTCACGTAGGATGTTAGAAGGCCATGTTGGGTGTTGTAACCATGATGCCACGTGGGGTGTTTAAACACCATGTGGAATAGACGTGACTTCAGTTGTCCTAATCAATTTCATTTTATTTTATTTTATCTTTATTTCGTTTTTTTTAAACTTATATACATATTTGAAATGTGTATGTTAATCAATGATATATTCAGTATTTAATTCTAATCTGCTGTTAATCTAAGGGTGTAACTTAGCTATTAATAAAGCATCCTTAATTCTGAAATTACCAACATTACGTACTATTGCTTCTATTTTAATGGAAAAATTATCATCATTATTAATATTATTGCATTTAATTAAATGTTTATGGAATGAGGATGCACATGTGTTGAGATGTTCTTCAATTCTGATGTGGAAGGGTCTGATTGTACTTCCTATATCAAAATTATGGCAATTTTTAAAAAATTAAACGATAAATAGTCTAAGTTTTTGTATATATTTGGATCTCTAATTGGACAGTTAGCTTAGAGTGCATGTTGTGATAGTAGTGTTATTTTTCTTCGTTAGGTATTGGTTTAGTGAGTATCCGGAGTGGGCCAGTTGTATATCTAGCCCCTCCTTGTAAATAGCCCTACGTATTTCTTAGGTGATAATTTCACTGAAATGTGGTAGTTTCAGGAAACAGGTGTTGGAGGATCTATGTAGTTTCCGTGATTTCTTATAATTCAAATGTTGCGGGATTAATGTTGGATAATCGTTGTTTGTGAGGGTGTTTATAAAATGTGCGGTGTGTGTAATTTTGTCTTTCTCTTCGCTGCATTTATTGTGAATTCGTTTAATTTCATTTCCAATGTAATTTGTTTTAGCACTAAGTGGAAGTGCTGATTTGAAATGCACAAAGAGTTTTTGTGGTGGGTTTTCTATAGAAACTCAAGTAAACTTTACCAGTTGGTGATATTTGCATCTTAAAATCTAGGAGTGATAGGGACTCGGTGTTATCTGGATGTTCTATCTTAAAATGAATATGTTTATGTTTTGGAACTTCTCAAATATGGCAGTAACTTTATGGGATCAGGCAGAGGTCAGGGCAAGCTGTGTTACCGTTTTCTTTTTTTTGACTCTATTCTGAGGTCATTCTATTTTTACCCCACATTATCTTGTTGATGTAACTCCTTGAACAAAATGCCCAAAAATAATTCGACTAAAAAAAATAGCAACAGATATGAGACGAAGACGTTTTTTTTATATTTTTCCTTTATTTCCTGGGTTCATCAATCATTTAATGGGTGAAAGAATTTTCCCTGAATACAATTGAAATGGTTGAATCCCCCAGTTAAGGTGTTTAAAAATACGTTAATCGTTTCTTGGTATTATGTGTCCTCATTTAGTATTTTAAAGCTTTAACGACGTGTTAGTCGCTTTTGGGAATCTATCCAAGTCCAGTGTTTTAGTTCGTAGTTCGATAGGTCAATTTCGTAGTTTTTTTATATTTTAGCATACTGTTAACCAAGACTGCCACTACTAGTGAAAGGTTTAGCCCAATGTGGCGTCTTAGAACTGCTACGTTGGCTTTACTAGCAGCCGGGAGATTTAGATGTTATAAATACGCCAGTCACTCCTGAAAAGGGAATGAGTTTCCTCCTGCCGGGAGGTCCCTTTTTCTTTACGCATGCGTCACCTTTTTTTCCTGTCAGAGGTCTCTGGGAGTTTCTGCATATTTTAATAATTTTCATTATTTATCTATTTATTCCCTACAACTTCTTTGCTGGATGATGTTAACATAAGTTGTAAGCAGAGTTTTTGTAGGATGATTTTAGCTGGAGAAGTTGGTTTGTTAGTAGCGAGGAAGATGGTTGTAACGTATGTGTGTTTACGTTGTGTTGTTTCCTCGCTAAGAGTGTAAGGTCTTTCGCTAATTGTTGTTAGGTATTAAAGGAAGGATGAAGAAGAAATAGTAAGATGGCGAAGGTCGAAATATATTTTTATGAATAGGTTTTTATTTGCAGCATGGAATATTGGGATTGCTTTTGGTGCTGCAAGACTCGTGGAGTTTAAGCTTGTTAGTATTGAGACGAAATTGAGTTATGAGATGTTGAGAAGGTTGAGATGGCAGCGTGTGTCGTCGGACATGTGAGGGATTGTGCTTTAGAGTCACCATGGTTTTTGTCCGTCTGGTGGAGAGAAGGCGTGCGTTGGTCTCCATTAAAGTGGCCCAGAGGTGAATTGAGAGCTAGCGTGTAGAGAGCGGGATTACGCTCAGATCGACATAGCCAATTTTGGGGTAACATAAAGTTGTGCCTGTGCGAGGTATGTTGAATGCATCTAATTTATATTCAACTGGGATTCCTTGTGAGGAATCCATAAATTAGATGGGTTCCCTCGTTTGTCCATGCTGCTGCTGCTATTCTAGAGCCGCAGTGAGATGTCTGCACTGGGCGGCGTTGTCCAGCTAAAAAGCATTGCTATTGAAGAACGGCCAGTGGGACGTCTGCACTGGTCAGCGTTCTCCAGCCAAAGAGAGTGTGTATGGCAGCTTACCCAATTTGGTGGCCGGAAATGAAGGTCCGGGCTGAATAGGATAAGTCATCCTGATTGGGTGAAATTAAGTGTTGAATTAAATTGCGCGCCAAACCAAAATATGAAATTTTTCCTTTCTCTACAAAGTATATCGTCTATAAATCTTGTGAAGAATATGCATGATGGGTAGATGGATAGTGCTCGACATTCTAGTTGGTCCATATATGAAATAGCTAGTATGCCTGATATACTGGATCCCATATATATCAGGACTACCCATGGGATCACTAACGAAAAGTGAATACAAAACGACATCGAAGCTACAAAGAAACTATGATTACCTTAAATAATTAAAAAAAACTCAATAAAAAAACTTCAAAAAGATTTTTAAAAAACATAATCTGGTTTAAACCCTTTCAACATATATGTTTAGGGTTATAAATACATATATAAAGTAAGTTGGCTGACTGTAGTCGTGGGCGACCCAAAGGCTCCCTTTTCAATAGCTACTACACCAGGGTGTAGGGGAGGGCACTATTCCTTTCCTTGGATTGCTCCACTTACCCTTGATATGTACATTATAATACTGAGTGTTAAGCAAGAAAGCATTTTTGAGTCTTTGGTATGACTCAACTTGGGATTGAACCCTCGTCTCATGAACTATTAGTGAATACTCTAACCATTAAGTAAATGGGCTGGTATATATATAAGAAATCCCTGTGTGGCTTTTATAGGGAGAGAAGATAAAATTTGTCTGCTCATTTTCAGATTTATAAATTTCTATAAAATGTAAATGTGTGTAAACAAAAATTATACTAAGGGAACCTCTCTGAAACTGGTGGACAGATTCACCTACCAAGGAAGCAGTGCTAGAATTAACTTGAATGCCATACTACATGTCAATAATAAAGATCACCAACCTATTCAGATATTTATTCACTTGAATTCAGCAAACTTCAGACATAACAATACAAATTCACCTGAAGAGTAGTAAGGTTTTACCTTGTTTTATTTTAAGGTTGAAATATTCTGATATTGATCTGCATCCTTGTACACAGTGGACTGTATTTACTGTTTTAGAATGGTTTTAGAAGTAAATTTTAATTATAATTGCATGTGCACACACACACACATATATAAAATAATTCCAACATGGCCAAGAGCAAGTCTACCTAGGTTTCACCAAATAGCTCTTCAGGTTTGCACTGGGCCAGTGCGATCCTGAAGAGCTGTTTAGTAAAACCTAGGTAGACTTGCTCTTTAAGCCTTCAAAAAGCCAATTTCACCTTTGCAGAGCAAAGCCAAGTTTAAGTTAAAACCATCAAAAAACCAAGATCAAATTTGAGTGTTCAAAAAAGTTCAATTTTAAATGCATTGCAAAGCCAAATTTAAATTTGAGCTTTCCAAAAGTCAAGTTCAAAGTTGATACTTCTAAAAGTCAACTTTTAAAGTATTGCATAGCAGAATCTTGTTTTTATGGCAACATCTAATAATATGTGGTCTAACAGCATATTATATTTTTAATCCCTACAAGACTATTATTAAAGGTTACTTTGCAACTGGAGCATATGAAGATTTCAGCATATTATTTAAAAAAAATAAAATAGCAAATTCTTAAGATAATTCTGATTAAAGTAACACAGGAATCTGAAAGAATACAAAAGAAAAACCCTATAATTTAATGATAAGCTTAAAATAATTAAGATGGAATGATGCGCAAGTTGATATATCCAAATGCGAATGGAATGATATGCATGTTTATATATCCAAATATAATGTTGGGCCTTCTAGACTGTATGATAACTCATATATAAGGCAACATACTGAGAAAGCTTTTTGGATGAGCTGATAGCAGAAAAATGATGTGCCAGAGTATCGCAGATTCTCTGAAAAACACTCCTCAGGTGTTGAATTCAGAATTTTCCTTTCTCCAGGTCTAGTGGCCCAACCAAATCTAGAGACCCCAGTCTACCTTAATATTTACCAAGAGCTAACTTTTCACTACAGCTCAGGAAATAACACTAATCAATGAAAATAATCACTTCTTATGTGGGTTTAAGTCATCAAAGTTTCATTTGAATTCATGGCAATAATAAAAAATTGTTCAGTTTTTTTTTCAGTCAGTTTTTTTTCTTTTTCAATATTGTATGAGCAAATAGTAGGTCAGACTAGGCTCTTTAATCTAGGAGAAAGAAAACAGAGTTCAAACCAGCACTAAAAAAATTGACTTTATGTCACCTCCTGCTAGGGTGGAGGGGTTGGGTAAATACAATTAACTGTTACACTCTACACACCCTAAATAAGTAATTATCAAGTCACACTGATAGCACAGAGTTCCCTGATTCTCTCTCACAATCCATCCCTACCATCCATTGCCCCTGGCAGGTTCTCTAGACTGCATCCAGTGTCTTTACAGAATTGATGATGATGAGTTCATTCCTTTCTTTTTCAGCAATGTCCTGCATGTCTTGTTCATCTTACTTGGATGGTTTGTGAGATGGAAGGCAAGTGGCCATACAACTGCTGTTTTCTGGGGGTGTTGCTTTCAGGATTTACTCAAGACAGCATGTAGCATTCTTGTGTAGTTCCCATATAGCTTTTTCTCTGAGTGTTTTGTTAGCATTAATGTGGTGCATCCATATAGTAGTAAGGACACAGCTACAGCTTAGAAGAAATTCTATTTTAGTTTATCTGAAAGAAGAATAAAAAGACAACAAATAAGTAAGTAAAGTTGGCAACCGTAGTCGAGGGTGATCCGAAGGCTCCCTTTTCAATAGCTACTAGACTGAGGTGTAAGGAAGAGTGCTACTCCATTCCTTAGATTGCGCCACTCTACCCTTCATCCTTACCTTATAGTGCTGAGTGTTAAGCAAGGCAGCATCAAGTACCATTTTTTTTTTTGAGTTTTCGGTAGGAATCGGCCTGGGATTGAACCCCAGTCTCCCGGACTATTGGCAAACACTCTTCTCATTAGGCCAATGGCCCAATAAAACAAATAGTCTGTAGAAAAAACTTTTTTTTAAATAAAAATTCCACCCTAAGTAAAATAATCTGTAGAAAAAAATATTTTAAATTAAAATTCGCTGCTAAATAAAATGATCTGCAGAAAAAAATTTTTAAATAAAAATTCCCCCCTAAATAAAATGGTCTGTAGAAAAAATAACTTTAAATAAAAATTCCACCCTAAATAAAATTGTCTGTAGACAAAAGTTTTACAAATAAGAATTCCCCCCTAAATAAAATCTGCCTCTTATACCAGCAAATTTGTTACAACAGCATTCTTAAATGCCTGAGGGTGGCATAATAATGGAGGATACTGTAATTCACATGAATATGAATAGAAGATTTAAAGAGGCAACTGGTAAGTAGAGGATACTGGTAAGGAAGGGGAGAAGAAGACGAAGAGTACTGATCAGCTTTCCAATAAAACAGAACAAGCAGCTGTTGTTATATGCAATCAATGAAGTCCTTCCTACTGACACACATCAATGAGTCTCTCTTTAAAACCATTATTCAGATCAATATCATTTTCTCGGTTATTTGACAGAGGAAAAAAAAAATCAATAAATATGATAAGCACTGGCCACACAAAGATGTACATACAATTAAATTTATCTTTACACAAATCTAAAATGGTCTTTCATTGCATAGCTCAGCATAGTTTGAACACAACAGAAATCATTTTATACATACAATGAACAGAAAAATCAAGTGCTACATCTGCGTACTTGTAAAATTTATAAGACTGATTTAAATGACATGTCAACTCCTCTGGAGTTATTTTATGCCTACAGGTTAATTGAATTGTTAGTGATACATAGCAATACTTGAAACTATTTAACGTTGTTGACTTACGTTTAAAAATCATATATATCTAATATATATGTATAAACCGGATTCACTGTACATGTATATTAACATTTCTTTAGAAAGGCCTTGTGGTGTAAGTGGATATTGTCATAGGAAATAAACTGGGCAACACAAGTTCAAATCTTGGATAAGGCAGTTTACATTTCACATAGCTCTAATACCTTTGTGAATGGCACGACTCCCACTATTCTCCCTCTAGTCTCTTCAACTTAGGTATAGCAACCAGTCTAGGAGAAAGAAAACTCCGAATTCAAACCAGTTAAACTCCACTTAAAAAAAGTTGACCTTATATCTCGTCCTGCTTGTGAGGAGGGGTTAGGTAAATACATATATCAACTTTTTTTTATGTAGTTGTTTCTTAAGCAATATAGTTATATATTGATGAATATTGGTTCACTTGTGAGTGGTCTGACAGACAAGTAGAAAATGATTCCCATTGCCATTTACAGGATTGATAATTTATGGGTGAATAGACATCACTCATGCAAATGTGTTGGGCAGGTCATCCTGGCACCACAGAACAACCCACCTGCTGCATTAGGTGCTCTCCTATAAAATGAGGTAAGCATAGCTGGCTTGCTTTTACCAAGAAGATTCAAGAAGGCAGCTATGTTAGAAGGTGAGTCATTTGACTTCTATATATATGTTGCATATTGACCTCCGACCCGGCCAAGCTGTCAAAAGAAGAAATGCACCTGTGTAAATAACAGGTGCATCTGGTCAAAGATATCAGGAGATCAGGGGCGACTTTGACTGTCGAGGGGTTGAATTGAGTGCAAAATTGTGACGCTCGCAGGAAGAAGAGTGGGCGTCAAATTATTATATAACCCCAGCAACAGGAAGTTCAGAAGAGTTGGAGAGAAGATGCTGGAATGAGGACCATGTCCCAGAGAGGCTCGGCCCCCAGGCCCCCGGTTGAGCAGCCCAGGAGAACGGGAAAGAAACGCTGTTATGGCCATAAGAGTGGGGGTCAATATGTTGCAGTTCTGTTCTGTCTCTAACTCACCTCTCACACAGTAAAACCTTTAGTAACCCTTTCGAATAAAGTGAGAGGTATATTTTTCTAAAGAACTGTGTCCGCTCGTCTTTATTGTGTTGAATAGGTTTCTGCATGTATATGTGTATGTATAGTTGTCAATGGCTATACAACATATATCAAGTATTCTGATTTAATACAAATAATTTGCACACAGTTTTAAGTATTCCTATCAAATAATAATAATTATATGGTTTCAAGTAATTGCTGTGGAGAGTCAAAAGTTTTTGAGGGGAGCCCCTATGGCATAAGTGGCTAACAGGTGGATTGTGACATTGTATTAAGCAAGTTTGAACACTAGTCACACAATTACATTCACTTTTTGACTTGATACTCTTGGGAAAGGTATAAAATTTCTTATTTCCCTAACTCATTTGGCAGCGGTTGTAGAATACACCAACAGCATCTCTGCAGAGGAGTAAACCTCCACCCCTGAAAGAGGGTCCTGGATATATGTTATCAAAAAATATGATGGTGAGGCTCCAGGAATGCTGAGTACCTCTTCATTGCCACTGCAGTCTGGTCCGGAGTGGTAGTACTTAAAGGGATCATATCTATGGGTCAGATAGAACTGTTTGAGTTTGAGTTTGAGTTTGAGTTTTGTTTAACGGCATATCAACCCCTGTGGGTCATTTAATGCCAAAAAGGTTATTTTTAATTTCAGTCATTAAAATAGCGGTTCTATAGAGATGTTTGGTTATATCTTACTGAAAAAGTTGCTTTTTTTTAGAAAATTAAAAATGTTTTCAGGGTTTGTATTCTTAAAGATGTCTTTCAGGTTTCTTGCTTGATAGTATTTAGTGCGGATATGTTTAAGGTTGTTACAATTTAGAAGGATATGTTTGGTTGTGAGTTGTACTTTGCATGATGGGCACACTGGGGCATCCTCCCCTTTTAACAGGTGTGAATGAGTAATGTGGGTATGCCCAATACGCAATCTGGCAAGTATTACTTCTTCTCTTCTGTTACTTCTGTAGCCTGTTGGCCACTCTCCGATAGCTTCTTGTATTTCATGGAGTTTGTTTTGGGTCTGATTGTCCCATGATTTCTGCCATTTGTCTGATATAAATTTCTTTATGGTTGGTTTTAGATCTGTATATGGGATTTTTGATTTGCACATATCAATTTGAAGAGCTTTTTTTTGCAGCTTTGTCTGCTTTTTCATTTCCTTGGATGCCAATGTGACTTGGTATCCAGGTGAATATGATGCTATTATTTTTAGAGAGGGAGTTTAGTTTGTTTAAGAGCTTTGTAATCAAGGGGGATGATGTATCTCTGTTCTGTAGTGCTAGCAGGACTGATTTGGAGTCTGTGTATATGATAAATTTGGAAGCTTTATGATCTGCTATGATATTCATAGCTAGATCAATGGCTGTGGTTTCTGCACTGTAAATTGAAGCTTCATTAGGTAGGCGTTTTAGGGTTTCTTTTTTTTTGAGAAATAGCAGCACAGCCTACTTTTTTTCCTTGTTTGGATCCGTCTGTATAGATGTGATAGTGATCTGGGAACTTATTTTGTATTTTTATGAGTTTCTCTTGATAAGTGATGGGGTGTGTTTTTATTTTGGGTAACTTAGCCAGTTCTAAGTTTATAGTTGGTTGCCTTATGGTCCATGGTGCCGTTTTGGAGAGTATGGTATGGTGTACTATTTTAGTGTTGATTTTGATTTCGTTGAGGAGGTCACTTATTCTTAAGCTAAAAGGTCTGATTTTTTTTGGGTTATTTTGATACAGGTTTTCATATTTTGTTTTGCCGGTATAGTCATAAGCAGGATTTTGTGGACAGGAGATGAGTTTGATGTAGTACTGTAGTGCTAATTTTTGTCTTCTTAAATAGAGAGGGGGTTCGTTTGCTTCTATGTATAGACTTTCCTTTGGGGAAGTATTAAAGGCTCCTAAAGTAAGGCGAAGTCCTTGGTGGTGTATTGTTTCCAGTCGTTGTAAGTAGGATTTTCTGGCTGCTCCGTATATGAAGCAGCCATAGTCAAGTTTTGATCTTATTAGAGATCTATATAGCTTGATAAGTGTCTTTCTATCAGCACCCCAGTCTGTGTGGGCTATGGCTCTCAATAGTTGCATGGCTTGATTGCATTTTATTCTTAGCTTTTTTATATGTGGGATAAAGGATAGTTTAGAGTCAAAGATAATGCCAAGAAATTTATGTTCATCTGTTATGGGTATTTCAGTGTTATTTAATGTAAGTTTAGGGTGGTTGTGCATCTTGTGGATTTGACAGAAGTGTACACATTTTGTTTTACTATTTGAAATTGTAAATCCATTTTCTGTGGTCCATTTTTCGATTTTATTTATGCATTGTTGTACTTTCCTTTCTATGGTTGTCATGTTTTTTGAATTATAGCAGATGAGGAAGTCATCTACATATAATGACCCTTTGATTTCTGGAGGGAGGCAGGATGTTATGCTGTTTATTTTTATTATAAATAGGGATACTGATAAAATACTGCCCTGAGGAACTCCCACCTCTTGTGGCTTCGAATCAGAGTATGTGCTGCCAATCAGTGTCCTGAAAGATCGGTCTTCAAGAAAGTTTTGGATGAAGATGGGAAGTCTACCTTGTAACCCAAAGTTTTTAAGGTCTTTGAGAATTCCGTATGGCCACGTTGTGTCATAGGCCTTTTCAAGATCAAAAAAGACTGCCACTAGGTGTTCCTTTTTTATGCATGTTTCTCTGATTAGAGTTTCTATATGAACCACCTGGTCCATTGTGCTTCTTTTTGTTCTGAAGCCTGCTTGTAGGTTTGAGAGCAGTTTATTTGATTCGAGAAACCATATTAGTCTTTGGTTTATCATCCTTTCTAAAGTTTTGCATGCACAACTAGTTAGGGCTATGGGCCTATAGCTGGTGGGATTTGTTGGGTCTTTTTGTTTTTTGAGGATGGGGATGATTGTAGCTTGCTTCCATAAAGTAGGGATATTGCCTGAGATCCAGATATTGTTATATATGTTTAGGAGATATTTCTGGGAAATTGAAGGTAATTCTTTAAGAAATGTGTAGTGGATTTCATCTGGACCAGCAGCTGAGTTATTGGATTTGGATAATGAATTTTGGAGTTCATCTAGGGTGAAAAGTTGGTTGTAGCATTTAGTATTGTCAGAGGTGAACTTTATTTTGTTCTTTTCTTCTTTGATTCTGATGGAGTTAAATTTGTTGGAATATTTTTTGGTAGATGATGCTTGGGCAAAGTTTTCTGCCATCAGATTAGCTATTTGTTTTTCATTCAAAGCTTTTGTGCTTCCTTGGGAGAGATGATTTATAGGAGTGTGGACAGTTTTATTTGATATTTTCTTTACAAAGTTCCAAATTGTTTTGGGATTAGTATTTGAGTTTATTTTTGCAGTGAAGTTTCTCCAGGAGGACCTTTTAGCTTCTTTAATTGTGCGTCTAGTTTTAGCTCTTTGTTGTCTATATTTGTCTAGATTTTCTGATGAAGGGTTGGTTTTAAATTTCCTGAGGATTCTTTGGCGTTCTCTGATCATAGTTTTGCACTCCTCCGTAAACCAGGGATTGTTATGTTTTGGGGATGTTGTAGTTTTAGGTATGGTTTTGTTTGCTATATTAATTAGGGTGTTTGTGAAATGTATTATAGGTTCTTCTTGGTTTATATTTGTTTCTGGGATTAGGGTGTCAAGGCATAGTTTTTTGTAGGCTTGCCAGTTTGCTTTTTTGAAATTCCATCGTGGGGTTTTTGAGACTGTTTGTGGGTCTGATTTTCCTGGTTTAGTATTTTCTATTATGATTGGAAAGTGGTCACTGCCGCAGGAATCTTCATATACCCTCCAGTTATATTCTATAAAGGTGGCTGGATCGCTGAGTGTTAGATCTATAGCAGAGAATGTACCTGAGGATGAGCTTAGGTGGGTTTGAGCTTTCCGATTGTGGAGACATAGGTTGTTGTTATTAATGATTTTTTCAAGGGTCTGACCTCTTTTGCTCGTTGTCCTGCTTCCCCACAAAATGTTGTGGCTATTGAAATCTCCCATCAATATATATGGCTTAGGGAGTTGATTTATTAAGTTATTTAGCTGTTCTTCGTTTATAGGATCTTGAGGTGGAATGTATATAGAGCAGATAGTGGTGGTTTTGTGTAAAGTTGCTGAAATTGCTACTGCTTGTAGGGGGGTGCTGATGTTGATTTTGCTTTGGGGAATGTTTTTCCTTATTAGGATTGATACACCACCCGAAGCTCTTAGTCCCGTGTCATGTATATAGTCATATTGCTCATAATTTTTCATGTTTGTTTTATCATTGCTTTTTTTGAATGTTTCTTGGAGACATATAATGGTAGGATTTTGTTCAGTTATTAACAGCTGGAGTTCGTTGTAATTTGCCTTGTAGCCACGACAGTTCCATTGGATTATCTTGTGGGTATTTTGGTATTTGGCCATAACTATTTATGCAGTGTGTGTCTTGGGTTTAGGGTGTACTATTTAATTTTTGTATTTTCGATTTTAGGTGTCGAGTCCATTTCGGTTTCCATACTTTCTATGTTTCTGGATTTATTTTTGGTTTTTGAAGGGGTGTGTTGAGTAGGTTTTTGTTTTTCTTCTTTTTCTCTGGTTCTTGAGGTTGATCGGTTTCTGTTTTTGATAGTTAGCGTTTCATTTTTTTGGCTAGAGGTTGAAGGGATGTTTTTTGATTTGTCAGTTGGAGTTAGTTGTACATTGGGTATAATGGTTTTAAGGGTTTTGATTAGTTCATGTAGGTCGTTTATTAAATTTGTTAATTCTTCTTCTATTTTTGTTGTTTTTATTTGTGTTTTTGCTTCGTTTTCTACTTGGTTTGAGGGAGTCCTGGTTACCTGAGAGAAAGTTAATTTGTTAAAGGGATTTTCTACGAGTCTTCTTGCTTCAGGGAAGGTAATGTTTTTGGTGATTTTCATTTTGATAATTTCCTTTTCCCTTTCCCAGATTTTGCAGTACTTTGAGTCTGCTCTATGATTCCCTTTGCAGTTGTTGCAGTTTAGACTGTTTTTGCAGGATTCCTCTATGTGATTTGGTTCCTGCTCTCCACATTTGACACACACTTGTTTTCTTGTGCAGTGCTGCTTCAAGTGTCCATATTTCTGGCAGTTATGACATCTTCTGGGATTTGGGATGTATGTCTCAACTTTCACCACTGTATAGCCTATTTTTATTTCTAAAGGGGGTTTTGGGTTATTAAAGGTTAGAATGTAGGTATTGGTTTCGATTATTTCGTTCTGTTTTTTGATTGTTATTCTTTTGATATCTATTACATTTTGTTTTTTTAGTTCATTTTTAATTTCCATTATTGAGCATAATGATAGCTCTCCATTTCTTATCACCCCTTTAGAGGTGTTTAATCTCTCATGGGGGTAAGCTTTTATATCGATGTTGTGGATTTTTTTTTGCTTTAATATTATTTCGGCTTGTTTTTTTCCTGTCACCTCTATAAGGATGGTTCCATTCTTCAAGTTTTTTACGGTTTTGGGTGATATTAGAGCTGAAATACATTTTTCTATGATGAAGGGGGATATTTTTGTTAGCGGTAGTTTTTCTTTTGATTCTAGAATGATGAACCTTGGATATGGCTCATCATTGTCTGAATCACATTCAATATGGGGTCTTTTTGCTTGGGTTTTTGTTTTAACAGAAGCCATAAAAGTGTTGGATGAGTTTCACTGAACATGCTCCCCACCCACCTCGGAGCCCCATATGGGGATGTGCCTAGGGGGAAACCCATTCGCCTAGCAACACCAGGGCTACATGTTCAGTATACTCATGCTGGTGATAGACGAATTAATTTTTTGTCCCTGGGTTTTTGTTCCCAAGATAACTACTTCCCCAGGGACAGAAAGGACTACGAGTCTTTCCACAGCATGATTGACCCTACAGCCATCGTCCTCATTTAGATTTAAAAAAAAAAAAAAAAAAAAAAAAAAAAAAAAAACTAAAAATCCAAGAGAGTACTGTCATGACCAGCCGATTGATCGGATCGGGCCTCTCCGACCGCCCGTCTAGCCCAGTAAGGGCCAAAGTGGTGTGTTGCAAGAGACTTGACCACTCGATTTTCAGGCCAAGTACTGCTCAACCACCAGGATCCCGTCCTTAAGCATCACGGGTCGCCACCCACGGCCAACAGGTAGCCTCGTTGGGGGGGTTTTACCCCTCTGCAGAGGTGCAGTCAGCGTATTCTACAGCCCCAGCTGACAGGGCGAGAACTGTTTGACATGCAAACAAAGGACTCATGCTAAATTGAATTGCTTGGAATAGAACTGTTTGATCATTTAACTGTGTAAACAAATGACTCATGTTTAATTGAATTGTTAAGGATACATAGCAATACTTGAAACTAATTAACATTGTTGACTTATGTTTAGAAATCATATACATCTAATATATATGTATAAACCAGATTTGGCATTATATAACCTACAAAGGTTGATATGCCATAAAACCAAACCAAATCATATATATTTAATATATATGTATAAAAAGGATTTGGCATTAAATAACCCACAATGGTTGATATGCCATAAAACCAAACCTAACCAAATCATATATACTTAATATATATATGTATATAGCGGATTTGGCATTAAATAACCTCTAATGGTTGATATGCCATAAAACCAAAGCAAACCAAACCTTATTTTCCCCTCAACTATGGGTTGAATAGTATCACTACAGTTCTACAAAGATGGTTTTGGCATTAAATAACCCACAAAAGTCAATATGCCATTAAACACACAAACCAATAAAAGTTTTGAGATATTTTGATAACATGAGGCATACAGGACCGTGAGATGTAGAGTTCCAGTGCTATTTGCTGGAATTGCTGCTGTCTTGGAGCAGTCTCAGAATTCACAGTTTTAGACCTACCTAAACTTGTCTGATTGTTAAGATTCTTGCTACCAAAACAAAATTTCTTGAACCATCTGTTTTCTGTACTGCAATCAACTGCACCAACATCTTTTGCACAACAATTCTTTTTGGTTGCTTCCATAGCATTATATCCACATTCCCACTTGTAAAGCATGAGTTCCTGAATAAAACTACCTAGCAGCTTTTAAATCACATATGGAGTGAAGCAATGCATAACATGTCAGTGTACTATCAACCCCAACACTACCAACAGCTTGACCTGCTTTGGTCATGTGATATACGCACCACAAAATAGCCCATACTACCAAAATATTGCAAAACTTTTGACTCACCTTAGTATTTATATTTAATTATCCGATTTACCAACCCCTCCGCTCGGGCAGGATATGACACAAGGTCAATTTTTAAGCGGAGTTTAACAGGTTTGAAGTCAGAGTTTTCCTTCTCCTAGACTAGTTGCCTCACCAAGGCTGAAGAACCCAGTCTGTCCTACTATTTACCCATAGCTGGAGGGAGAATAATTGGATTCATACCTTTCCCAAGGGTATGAGTGCTATGTGAAATGTAATCATTCTCGTCCAGGATTTGAACTCAGTCGCCGTGTCCATTTCCTACGATGATAACCATTACACCACAGGCACCTCCATAAATTACACCACAGGCACCTCCTCTATTTAATAATAGTCATATGTTTGCACAAAGTCATATGGCTTTAAGTAACTAATTATAATCCTTAGTAAACAATTAATGATAGAAGTAACCTTTCTTAAAACAAATAATTTACAATTATATGGTATCAAGTATTCCTATCTAATACAAATAATTTCCAAAAGGATCTATTTGACTCTTTGATAGTAACCTAGTTTAGCATCATACCCTTTTTGAGGTGTGGGTCTTATCTCTCTGCAGGGGATACAGTCAAGTTGGTAAAATTTTTAGATGTTTAAAAACCATCTACACAGTCATTAAATAAAAGCTCTTATTTATTACCCATGTCATGTGCTGTTTTAATATTAGACAGAAGAAAACTTTTACCAGTAACTATTCTGTTTAATTACAAACACCAAGAAGATGAACCTTACAATACATGCGAAGTACCTCACATAGTTTGATGTTTAATGAGCTAGGATAGTACTAGACCATTGCTGGTAAGTTTAATTCTTGCCAGATGCACCATACTACTGGCCTTGTGCTAAACTTAGCTGAGCTTAGTAAGTAACAATACCTCCAAGAGAAATAACTCTCAAATTTCAAAGAAGGGAAATTCTGAATCATAACCTTTAAAAATTGACTCCAGTCATGCTATTACGTTCACTTTCGGACAAATACCCTTGGGAAAGGTATGAGCCCCCTTATCCTCCCAGCTATGGGTTAAATAGCATCACTGCTGTTATTCTTGAGGGATGGCTTTGGCATTAAATAACCCATGAAGGTTGATATGCCATTAAACAAAGAAACGAAACCAAACCTTTTAAAATTGACCATGTAGTACATCCTGCTCGTATGTGGAGAGGTAGGTAAATACATACAGCTCGAGCTCATTGCTTTCTAGGTAAGGCCGAGAACTTTTCAACACATTTTTATATATCACCCACCCATCCACCCACAAACACATAATTCCTGTCATGATTAATGCTCAAATAAAAACCAAAATAAAATTATCTTAAGCAAATGTAAATTATTTCCTTGCCAAAACTAAGTGTGTGTGTGTGTGTGTGTGTGTGTGTGTGTGTGTGTGAAATGGATTTGTTAGGTACCCCCAAAGGAAGTGAAACAGACTCGCACAAGACTTACTTAAAGAAATGTGCCTTCAACTCGGCATGGTTACATGGGCAAATTCTTCGTTTGTAGTAACGTGTTAATGAAATATTCATATCATATTAACTCTTCTTCTTCTTGTTATCATCATCATCATCAACTCAACATATTAACAGTATTATAACCAATAGCAACAAGTCAATAACCCTCATATTAAGATTAAAAAGAAACGTCACTTATCTAATGGCATTCATGATTCAAGAAAATTATTTTGAATCATGAACAATTAGCAAACATTACAGGAATTATTCAAGTAGTGTTTTCACTTGTCTGACCTTTATACCATTGGTCATGGAGATCAACTCTTGAGAAATACTCACTGCCTCTAATGATTTCTGGTGGCAATGTGAAATGAAAATCATTTTATCACAAAAATAATCAGAGCATGAACAATAAAGTCATATGGCCTAAAAAGTTTTCAAAAAGATTGTTCACGTTGAGCAACGCTTTCTTTTTAGTCAACACACATTTCCATGAAATTATGAGTCTGGTAAAAGAAGATAATCTTAAAGCACTGCAACATGTGGTATAATGGTTAGTAGTATGAAGAATGATATGGTTAGCCGAGTTCATATTTCTTCAAAGATAATTTACTTTTACTTTATATGGGAGAAAGATATGAATTGATATTTTCTTCTCTCAGCTATGGATAAAATACTAGAGTATACAAGGTACTTTAGCTTTGGTGGGCTACCAGTCTAAGAGAAGAGCAACTCTGAATTCACCAGTGGTGCTAGCAACATCACACCATAAAAATACCTATTTGGTACTGAAACTGCAGCAAAGATAGAAGGAAGAGAGAGGGGGAAGGAGAGAGAAAAAGTGAAAAAGAAACATAGAAGGCGAGAGAGAGAGAAAAGGAAAGATAGAAGGAGAGAGAAAGTGAAAAGGAAAGATAGAGAGAGAGAGAATGTAAAGGAAAGCTAAAGAAAAGGTTTGGTTTGGATAATTTAATGGCAGATCAACCCTTTGTTAGACGAACCAGACATGCAGGACACTGCTGGAGAAGCAGAGATGAACTCATAACAGATGTACTCTTATGGATCCCCACACATGGCCGCGCAAAAGCAGGACGACCAGCACGAACGTACATTCAGCAGCTATGTGAGGATACGGGATGTTGTCCTGAAGACCTACCTAGGGCGATGAACGATAGGGAGGAGTGGCGAGAGAGGGTCAGGGATATCCGTGCTACCAGCGCAATATGATGATGGATTATTTACTGCTGACTTATTTGATTCATTTGTAATTTTTTTATGACAATCATAACTATATTTTCAATGTTCCATTGTAATCATTTTTATCTGTAACAATAATGTTTGCACAGTTATATAGTTTCAAGTGATCCTCTCTAATACAAACAATTTATAAACAATTAT
Source organism: Sepioteuthis lessoniana (assembly GCA_963585895.1). Classification (NCBI taxonomy): domain Eukaryota; kingdom Metazoa; phylum Mollusca; class Cephalopoda; order Myopsida; family Loliginidae; genus Sepioteuthis; species Sepioteuthis lessoniana. Next base: position 25,834 of record CAUZXS010000606.1, read on the forward strand.
ATGGTTCCAAGAAATGATTCCTATTTAATATTAATAATGATAAAATTTTGTTTGCACACAGTTAGCTAGTTTCAAGTATTCCTATCCAATACTAATAATTTCAAACAAACATATTTAACCCATAGACATGATCCTAACAGGTACTACCACTCTAGGTCAGAGTGGACCTGAGAGTAATGAAAATGAAGGAGTACTGCTCAAGGTTCCAGAACAGGAGCCTCACCCCCAATTTAGTGTCAAACTTAAGTACCTCTTTTTTGGGGGAGTGGGGAATGCTCCCTAGCAGGGATTGCGTATTGGCATATTCCAAGTCCTGTAAATAGGACAGAAATATGAAGGGAAGAACAAAAATAAAAAAAGACGAAAAAAAAAAATGATTGATTTTAATGGCTTAATATCTAGGGTTATTTTATGCCAATAGGTTAGGAAATTGCTTTCATCATACATTTATATTAACATTTTTTAGTGTTTCTTAAAGGAGTTTTTTGTACACAAATAATTTGAAAACAGATCTGTCGACCCATATATAAAAACCCAACAAGTTCTACCATTCCAGGTCAGAGTGGACCTGGGAATAATGGAAATGAAGGGGTACTCAACACTCCCATATCCATTTCCTAAGATTCCTGTGAACAAATATGTGCAGAAGTTATATTTACTAACTTTGGCAGCACAATTTACATGGATTTGTATGGATTTTATGGATTGTAGGGATTGTATGGATTTGTATAGATTGTATGGGTTTGTATGTATTGTATGTATTGTATGGATTTGTATGGATTCATATGTATTGTATAGTATGGATTTGTATGGACTGAAATGCAAATCTACAAATGAAATTTTATGAAAAGAGAAAAAGTTAACAGTTTCAGTTTTTTTAAATGAAAGAAAAAGAAAATTATATTTCTCACACGTCACTGATCATTCAAAGCAATCATGTAATTTTCAAATGTAATTAAATGATCTGCCATGAATGGCCTGCATTTACCCAACCCATCTACCTCAAGCAGGATGTGACATAAGGTTAATTTTTAAAGTGGAGATTAACAGATTTGAATCCAAAATTTTCTTTCTCCTAGACTGGTTGCCATACCAAAATTAAAGTGTCAGTCTGCCCTACTATTCATCCATAGATGGAAGAAAAAATGAGTTGGATCCATTCTTTTCCCAAGGATATTAATGCAATGTGAAATGTAAGCAACCTCACTCAGGATTTGAACCTGAGTTCCCATGTTCACTTCCTATAACAATAACCATTATACCACAAGTTATTTGTAATAGAAATACTTGAAACCATATAACAGTGTGCAAACAAATGATTTATAGATAAACAGAAGGGTTATTCTTTTTTAATGCAATGGAACATTGAAAATATAGTTATATCTGTAACCATATATTTAGAAATTAATCAAATTTCAGCATTAAATAACCCATAAGGAGTTGATATGCTATTGAACAAATAAACCAAACAAGATCTTTCGCTCTCTCCTCTTCTTTGTCTTACTGTTTATCTTTTTTATCTCTCTCTCTCTCTCTCTTCTTAACCTCTTTTGTAATCAAACATTTAGAAGTGAATCAAATTTTGACATTAAATAACCCTTATGGAGTTGATATGCCATTTAACAAGTAAACCAAACAAAATATTTCTCTCTCTCTCTCTCTCCTCTACTATTTCTCACTCTTCTTTTATCTCTCTCTCTCTCTCTCCCTCTCGATCTCTCTCTCTCTCTTTCTCTCTCTCTTCTTAACCTCTTTTGTAATCAAACATTTAACTGTGAATCAAATTTCAGCATTAAATAACCCTTAAGGAGTTGATATACCATTAAACAAATAAACCAAATCAAACCATCAAATTACATTGTGTGAATGTCAACAACATCCATATTGAATATTACAATGGTTTGCGTACTTACTATTTATCATGTCTAGACAAACGGGAGTTGGCTTGGGTTTGGGTACCATCTTACAGCCATCAACTAGCCTAAGAGTCAGCAAGCTGCCCAACTGACTAGGAATAAGTGGGCAAAAATTCACTCTATGCCAAGTAATTCACATGTATTTTAGAATAAATGCAAAGAGAAGAATTTTTGTTTTATAAAATGATTATGAAGAGTCCACAGAGGTAAATTACAGAGTCTAAAAAGGCCATCAGTAAAAAATGGTTGAGAACCACCAGTCTAAATACACACACATCCACTGATTTATAAAAAACTTAATTTAATTAATGGCATATCAACTTTTTATGGGTTATTTAATGCCAAAATTTGACTCATTTCTAAATGTGTGATTACAGAGATAACTATATTTTCAATGTTCCACTGCATTTTATGTTAGATTAAACATTTTTTATTTGTTGATGATTATTTTTTGGCACACAGTTATGATTTCAAGTATTCCAAACAAAAACTAATAATTTTCAAACGGATCTATTTGACTCAGAGATGGGATCCTAACAAGTACTACCACTCCAGTGGACATGGGAGTAATGTCAATGAAGGAGTACAATGCACACCCCAGATCTCCAGAACTGGAGCTTCCTCACAAGATACAGTTGACTGTCATGCCCAGAACATTATTTGTAGGGGAAGAGGTCTGGGAATTTCCCCTCTGCTGGGTACACAACACAAGCCCTGATGATTGGCTGCTATATATAAACTAGATGAGAATCTTGGCTTGCAAAAAAAGAAAAAAAAAGATTAATTAAAACAAGGAAAGAAAATTCTAATCAAAATTAATGATTGACAAATTTTCATGTAAAAAGTTTTAAAATATAAAAAAGTTTTATTCTTGTGTACAATAAAAGTTGCATCTTTTTTTTTGTTGTTTTGTCACATCTTTTATGTACCTACCCAGCCACTCACCCAACACAAGGTCAGTTTCTAAGCAGAGTAAAACTGATTTGAATTCAGTCTTCTTTCTTCCAGACTGGTTGATTAACCAAGGCTTAAGAACTCAGTCTGCCCTACTATTTACCCATAACTAAGAGGAAAACAAATGGAATCATGCTTTTTCTCAAGGACATTGGGATTTCTAATTATGATAAATATTCTTTTAATATTTTTCCTCAAACTGAAAATTTACTCAAGACAGATTTAAAAATCTAAGTCTACTGACTAATTAGATGTTTTTGCTAATCGAGTAAAATATTTTTGGAACAAATTGGCTAATCAGATCAACAATAGCAAGACAGTAAAAAAAATATTTTAACTCAATTGGATGATTTCAGAAAACATGGAAAGAAAAAGAATCTAAGTGGATATTTTTGGGAACTATCAGATGAATTACTTAACAGAATTTGATCTGTATATAAATATTGTATTAATATGGTATATGTTTTATCCAAAGATTCACTTTTCTTATTTTTTTTAAAGCTTGATATAAGAAAGTAAAAAAAAAAGAAAAAAAAAGGGAGATACCCAAGGAGGCGTAACAAACAAAGAAGAAGATGAGGAAGAAGAATGATGATGATGATGATGATGTGAAGCAAAACAGTCTCATTCAGGATTATAACTTGGGTCACCGATTCCATTTCATACAACAATGACTTATTCTAAACACACCGCACATGCCCATGAATGAATTTTCTAGATTTTGTTGGTTGGTTATTAGGGTTTTATCATATTTACCAACCCCTCCGCTCGGGCAGGATATGACACAAGGTCAATTTTTTTAAGTGGAGTTTAACAGGTTTGAATTTAGAGTTTTCCTTCTCCTAGACTAGTTGCCTCACCAAGGCTGAAGAACCTAGTCTGCCCTACTATTTACCCATAGCTGGAGGGAGAATAACTGGATTCATACATTTCCCAAGAGTATTAGTGCAATGTGAAATGCAATCAGTCTCGTCAAGGATTTGAACTCGTGTCGCCGTGTCCATTTCCTATGACAATAACCATTACACCACAGTTCGGGTTTTATGGCATATCAATCTTTGAAGGTAATTTAAGTTTAATCAAATAGTTCTAATTCAAACAATTCAGTTTAGCGTAAAAGCAGTTTCAATGTCCAAAACAGTTCTTTTTCAAGCAATTCAGTTTTGAATAAGTATGCAGTTTAAATATCAAAACAGTTCTATTTCAAGTAATTCAGTTTAGCATAAATACACAGTTTAAATGTGAAAACAGTTCAGTTAAGCATAAATACACAGTTTAAATGCAAAAACAGAAAACTCACAAAACCACACTTAAGTTCTATTTAACCAATAGATAGGATGCTATCAGGTGCTAAAACTCCAGGCCAGGGTAGACCTGGGAGCGATGGCAATGAAAGGGTATTCCACATTCCTCAAAGCTCCAGAAATACTGGAACCTCCCCATCATATTGTTTAGTGTCACATCCAGAACGCTTGTTGGGGTGTGGTCTTACCCCACTGCAGAGATGCAATCAGAGTATTCTACAGCCCCAGCCGACTGGGCAATGAGTTTTCTAGAGGTATAAGTTTAATGACAATATCATATTTGCAGCAAATATATTCCATCATTTGTCTGATTTCTAAAAATTTGAATGCCACGTAAAATCTGAGAATGTGACTTGACTTGAGAGTCACCAAAGAAGAGTGATTTAATGATTTTAATGGCCGGCCAATCTGTCTAGGGTTATTCTGTACTTACAGGTTAGGGAATTGTGTTCATTGTATGTTGATATTTACATTTTTTGTGTACATGTTTCACTTTTTGGGGAGGGTCTTACTCCATTGAAAGCGATACAGTCAGCATATTGTAAGCCAGCTAACAGGGCAGAGTCACCAAAGAAGTGATAAAAAAAGTATGAATAGGAAGTAGCATATATTTGTCACAACACATGATGAACAGTTAATATTATTAGCAGGTCAGCAAGAGAACTCATAAAATTCCAAAAAATGCTTTGAATTGAGCTGATTAACATTAATAATTTAAAAAAAAAAATAGAATTCTTAAAAAGTTTTATTTTGTGAAAAATCTTATAATTCAATTAACTATTTAATTAATTTTTAATACAGAAAAAAAAACTGGTATGTGATAACTATAGTAAAGACGAAATCAACAATAAAACATCCTAAGAAATATTTCTCCAATCTTAATGATCAAATGACGAATCCAAGAACCTGAACTCGTGATAACAAAATTAGAGTTTTTTCCCCTTGGTAAATTTTTGGCTATTACTTTTTTTCTTTTTTCCTGTGATATTTTTTACATGCTAAATTAGATATTTTCATTCCTACCCACACAAAAGGTGGATGCGTATTAACAGTTATATAAAATGGAAAATTGATCACTCATTTTGATAATGAGGTTTTCTTTCATATCCTTAAAAAGTCTAAATGATCTATACATTCAATAGAAAAAAAAAAATGAATGCCAAACAGCTATTATTGAACTTAAATTCTAGGGAAGAAATATCTTGGCATTTTAGAAAAGATCCTGATTAAATTTCATTGGTTTGGTTCGGTTTCTTTGTTTAATGGCATATCAATTTCTACAGGTCTATTTAATGCCAAAGCTACCCTTGTAGAAGAACAGTAGTGATACTATTTAACCCATAGCTGAAAGAAGAAAGCAGTTAGGCATTCTCGATCAAAAGATATTTGTACCACATATTAAAAAAAAAAGTGTTGAAAAGTTCTCTGATCAAAAAGGAAATGTTGTCCTCTGGAAGTGTGGAGTCACCTCTTCATTGCTATTATTCCGAAGTCCACTCAAACCCAGAGTATTAGAATTTGTCAGCTTCCGACCAATGGGTAAAATAGATCTGTTTGAAAATGACTAGTATTGAACAGAAATACCCAAAACCTCATAACTGTGCACAAATTATTGGTAATAACAATTCTTTGAAGCTATAATTCTTTATAAAGCATTATTATCATTATTATTGATAATTACTTTAGACTAGATAACTGTCTGCAAATTATTAATATTAGATAAGAATACTTAATACTATATAACTGTGTGCAAAGATCATAGACATAAAAAAAAGTGCAATTTAAAAAAAAAAATGACTGCAATGTAATGTTGAAAACAATAACAATGAGTGTAATCAAGCATTGTGAAATTTATCAAATGTTGGCATTAAATAACTAATAAAGAGTTGATATGCCATTAAATAAACATAAACCAAAAAAGAAACAGACTTTTTGTTTAAACTTTTTTTAAAGGTTTAAGAAACTTGAGAGGCAAAAAGTTAACAGGATGTGACACAAGGTTAGTTTTTAAGCAGAGTACAGCTGGTTGGAACTTAAATTTTTCCTTCTCCAAGACTGGTTGCCTTACCAAGTCTAAAAAAAAGCCCAGTCAGCCCAATTTCAAAGTTCTGAAGAAGACAATATGGGATTGCAACATACCACAATAACTCACTCACTCTGCAACCATGGTAACGACTGCTAAACTTGATAAGAAGTTCCAAATGAAGATAGTTGATACATACAAGGTGATAGATACACAGCACTTTCCAGCCATTTTAATATTCCTAGATCAACAATTCAGAGCATTATCAAGAAATACAAGACTTGTTATGCAGAGAATAAGTTAAAGATTGGTTAATTTCGGAGTGAACGGAAAGGAAAAGATGTCTTGACAAATCTGCATTTAATGGCAAAAGACACTGTCAATGATGTAAAAATTGCAGGGTTGAATGTATTGACAAAGAAAGTCACTAGATATAATTTTCAAGCTTGCCATCTAAGGAAAATTCCCTTGCTTAAATTAAAAGCTAAAACACCTAAAAAGTAGATTAGCATATACTAGAATCCATGAGTATTAAAACTGTTTTATGGTCGTGTGAATTCCTAGTATGTATAGAGAAAATTGAATAAAGCTCACAAACCCAAAAAATATCCTCCTTACAATTAAATATGATGGTGGGAATATTATGCTTCAAAGATATTCTACTACTTCTGGACAAGGAGAATTAGTGAGAGAAAAGGATATCATGGCTAAAGAGTAGAATTTGAATATTCTTAAAAATAATATAAAAACCAAGTGCACAAAAGTTATTTGATGGCCTGAAATACATGGCATCACAAAACATTCCAACATGATAATGACCCAAAACACATGGCATCACTGGACATTCCAACATGGCAATAACCTTGCTCAGTTGACTGGGGTTGTAGAATACACCAACTGCTTCTCTGCAGAGGAGTAAGATCCCCTTCCACAGTCCTGGAGCTCTGGGGAATGCGGAGTACTCCTTCATTGCCATTGCTACCAGGTTCACTCTTGCCCAGAGTGGTAGGGTCCAATCTATGGGTCAAATAGAACTAAACTGTGTACTTATACTAAATCGAATTGTTTGAAATAAAGCTGTTTTTGAAATTTAAACTGTGTACTTATGCTGAACTGAATTGTTTGAAATAGAACTGTTTTTGACATTTAACTGTAAACAAAAACTATACTTATACTATACGGAATTGTTTGAAATATAATTCAGCATTAAAAGACCAGAAAAGAGTTGATACAGCATAAAACAAAATAATCAATCAACCAACCAACCATGGTGATGACCCAAAACACATAGCATCACTGGACATTGCAACATGACAATGACTCAAAATACGTAGCATGAATTGTTATGAAATACTTAGATGGCAGCAAAATTAAGGTATTGGTGTACAAGGTACAAAGTTCTGATCTAAACCCCAGTGAAAATTTATGGACCTACCTGAAGAAAAAAAAGGTAAGACAGAAATCCTTCAAATTTGGAAGAATTGGAAGCTATTGCCAGGAAAGAATAAAGCATCCTATCTGTCAGTGTATGTTGTGATCTTGTAAGGAACTATCAAAAATGATTATTGCTAACAATCGAAAATAAAACACCAGTGTATGTAGTGATCTTGTAAGGAACTATCAAAAATGATCATTGCTAACAATTGAAAATAAAGCATCCGTGTATGTAGTGATCTTGTAAGGAACTATCAAAAATGATTATTGCTAACAATTGAAAATAAAACATCAGTGTATGTAGTGATCTTGTAAAGAACAATCAAAAAGGATTATTGCTAACAATTGAAAATAAAACATCAGTGTATGTAGTGATCTTGTAAGGAACTATCAAAAATGATTATTGCTAACAATTGAAAATAAAACATCATATCTGTGAATGTGTCTAATGATCCTGTAACTGTAGAATTTTCACTGAATAGCGAACTGTTGTTGAGCAAAAATGTTTGATTCAGAGAACAAAACTAAGCTTTGTGAAAAGCACTAACACTTACAGCATCAGGAATAATCTTATTCCTTGGCTTTTGATTGGCTGGTGGTTTTGATATGTATATTTTTATCCATATATACTGAACACTTTGACCATGTCCAGTAGTTGCTACAGAGTGTATTTGGTTACACTGTCTTTTTTTTGTTGGGTGACTGGACACTAGTCACAGCCTTCCTGTGAAGGTAAGTATGATGTTCAATCTAAAGCTCACATTCGTGGGCATAATGGCCTTTGAGGGGAAATTAGTTCCTTTTGACCAGGCTGATTACAGGGGAGCAATCTGAACAATACATGGTGGATTTTTATAGGCACTGGATTAAGGGATGGAGTGACACTGGGTAAGGCTGGGTGATGTCATTATGATTCCTTTTGTTTGTGGGGCATCCTCAAATGTTGGTTTCGGGGGTTCAGGCAAAGCACTAGGAATAGGGGTAGGTACCACTGGTGTGTGAAGCTTCTTGAAGAATTAGCAATTCTACAATGTAATTCTAACTGACCCATCAATCCTTATTTAGTATTGATGATTGGGGAGGGTTTCAAAAACTTGGCTTGTTATGTCCCACCAATGGTTTTTCAGACATTGTATGGAAACTGTGTGACTCTTTTGGAGTGGATACAGTGTATGAACTGTGTGATTGGATCTCTCAATTAGAAGTGCATTGCATTGAGACAGGCTAATCTCACAGTTCCAAGCTGCAGCTATCCACCTTTCATGCAGTTTATATAGTACAGGTTTGGATTGTAGGAAGTCACACAACCAGTAGTGAAGGAGCTGTGCAGGGGATAGCCCAATGTTATGTATGGGTATTTTTCAGTATTGAAGGATTACCCTTGCAGCCTGGTCATTATCCAGGGATCCCTGAGGTCTTGTATTGCCATTCACTATTCTCTTGGTTGTCTTGACAGTTAACTCTGCCCGGCTATTGGATAGTGGATAGGCAACTGATGACAGTCTGGGCTTTACAGTCCAGTTCTCCAGGAATTGTTTAAATGGGAGGAATTTGAAGGGTGGTCCACCATCATGTCTGAGTTCCTCCTTCTGGAATATCTCCCAACAGATCGAAATGATCCTGGAGCCATACGCTTCTCCATGGTTCAAGTGATATAGAATGAGCCAGCCAGTTAATCTATCAACACATACAAGGTATGCATGATCCCCAACATAGAACAGATCTATAACAATCTACTGGAATAGCCAATCAGGAAATCATGTTGGGCAATGTTTGAACATACCATGCAACTGGCTCTAATACTACAGATTGAGACATCCATCCCAGGCCAGTACACAGATTCATTGGCATGTACTTTCATGCCGACTACACCTTTCGGTACAAAATGTAGGCAGTGCAGAACTTTTCTCCATTGAATTTTGATCCAGCAACACCAGGCCATTGTCAGTGCTGAGGTGGAGCCTCACCTCTCAATATTCACAGACCTTAGGTGCAGTAAGATTACCTGTGCTTGGGAAGCCTTGCTATATCACATTTATGATTTTTTATATTGTGGATCACAACCTACTGCACAGATTAGATCTGGTGACATGATGGCTATATTATTGCTGCCTGCAAATGTTGCCATCAAGGCAATTGACTTTATCATATCATTTATATTGTTAGACTCCAGAATATCTGGTGGGGGGTGTCCTCGTGGTGTAATGGTTAAAGCGATGGCCTGTGGAATCGTAGTACACGAGTTCGTACTCCAGTCGCGTTATTACATTCACTTTCGGGCAAATACCCTTGGGAAAGGTATGAACCCTCTTATCCTCCCAGCTATGGGTTAAATAGCACCACTACTATTCTTCTCAGAGAATGGCTTTGGCATTAAATAACCTAAAATGAGTTGATATGCCATTAAACAAAGAAACCAAACCAAACCAATCCAGAATATCTGACTGAGAGGGCTTGGCTGGAAACACATTGAGAAGGGCTTGCAACATGGCCACTAGGTGGCAGAAAACTGCATCAGAGTCTCTTCCCAGGGTAGTGCTGGATGGTGAATCAATATCTCAGGGTCTTTTCCTTTAGTCGAAACAGCCGGGGATTTTGGATCTTGCTCAGATCTCAATCGCCAAATAACCCCTTCAATGGTTCATGGTCTGTGATCACTATGATGTTTGGCCAACCCATAACAAACATATGGCATTTCTCCAATGCCCTTGCTGTCGCTGCCACCTCACTTTCTATTGGTGCATATCTATGCTCAGCACCTGTACAAAATCTGCTGCTGGCAAATATCAGGTGCCAACCTTCAAGACAGCAGATTGGAGCTTTTTTTAACGGGGCATGCTTTAGTGGAAGTTGAAAGCCCACCCCTTCCTTGCTACAGATTGGAGCAAGGTAAGTTACTCGGCCCTTGTCAAACATTGCAATACCTTTCTAGACTAGGTCAATTATAACTTGCTTGGAGTCTTTAAATGCATCCTCAAGACTTTGGTTCCAATCGAAAGCGCAGTATGACTGGAGCCAATGAGTATACCCAGGCTACCTAGTTGACTTGTTCAATTGTCCTTAGAACCGGAAAGTTGAGCATCACTTGTATCATGGACTCAGAACTCAGAAGGGTTCATTCAGAAGGAGTTATCTGAAGGCTTCCAAACTGCACCACATCCTGACAGAATTGGAATTTGTCTGTAATTATGATGTTCAATCTACAGTAAGGAACTATCAAAAATGATTAATGGTAACAATTGAAAATAAAGCATCATATCTGTCAGTGTGTATAGTGATTTTGTAAGGAACTATCAAAAATGATTAAAGGCAATAATCGAGAATAAAGGTTACACAATTGATTATTGAGGCAAGAGTACAATATCTTTGTCTGATAAATATTGGCTGAAAAGGTCATAGACTGACCAAGATACTCTCATGTAATGTGACCAATTGAGGTTTATTTTTCAATATAGTTATCCTTGCAGTCCACACACTTCTTCGATTGGCGTTGCTGTGCTTGGATTCCATTGGTTAGAAGAGTCATCAACATCAGATATGACATTGTCATATGAACTTTTCAGTGCACACAGTTGTATATCAAATCTTCGTTTTGTTTTTTCCGGGGGTCAGGGGGGGGTTATAATATTATTTAACATTAAAATAAAAATTTGTTGTGGGCCTAACTGTAAATTATTTCAAATCTATTTTATCATTTATGAAAAATGCACTGAAAATTTCCAAGAAAATTTTAAGTACAACAGCTTTATTTGTAATCATGAGAAAGTGGGGAATAATTCTGATACCAATAATCCGATACAAGATTTTCTGCCATGCCATCCAACTGGTTAACATGGTTCCTTGCAGTGTGATGGTATTCACAATATCAAGATCTGATTTTGCATTTCAAAATTCCTTTTAAAAATAAACATCCCCGTTTACCTATCACTTGACTCACATTTCAATTAATAAGCCAGTTTTACAAATCTGTAGGTACAGGCCCCATTACATATAAGGTAAGCTACTTAACCATTACACTACTAGGGTCATTCAAAACGTTTTGATCTTCACCCAGAAACAAGAACATAGCCAAACATTGTTGAGGCAATACACAACCACTTCTTATAAAATTAGAAAAATTGAGTTTATTAAGAATGTGGTGATGTGTAGCCACAACAAAAACATTCAGCTATGGCTCTTCTTTCGGGCTGAGGCTTAGAACTTTTTGAACGATCCTCATATGATATGGCAACCAAAAAGAGTTTCATAAATGACTGACATTATTCCAACTCATTACCCTTTTTATTAATTGATGTTCTACCCATTTAGCCGGCTAGAATTAGCAATAAAAACAACATGAGCAAGACATTCTAGTTTCCATGGGAATGAACAAATTAAATACAAAATCAGAGAAATTATTTCACTCCCTAATAAATTCAGCATAATATTTGTATTGGTTCATCAAACAAGTTACAGTCATTGGTAATTATTGGACAGTAATGTTATTTTTACTATTAGAACAACATTTCAAATGGCAATTTATTTAAGAACTCACAAAGGACAGTTTGGTTTCATGAATCTGAAAAGAATGTTGTTTTTTTTTCTTTAGCAGATATTTTGCTCTTCTACATAAGAAGCAAAAATTTCATATATACACTATCACCCATAAATAAGTAAACTCTGAACAATTTTTTATTTCTATTATGTACAATTTTTTTTAATCTTAGCTCATATTGCAATTTTTTATCTAGCTTTTTTGATTATTGGTTCCCATCTCAGATTCATCTCTACACTTGGTCTATTCAATAGGTCACTGTAGCCCAACATCTTTGAGATGTCTTATTCTCAAATGTTCTTATCTATCTATTATTCTGACTGCATCCAATAAGGGCAGATGCTTTCCTTTTTCAAGATCTGTGCTCACTTTGTGGAAAAAAAATCATTAATGCTTCCCATTCATTCCAACCAGATAGTGAGTCTAACCCTAACCCTGTCGATTAAATAAAGGGTTTGGTTTAAAACTTCTGAGCTTGACAAGAAATACCTAAAGAAGGCCGAAGGACACATCAACTGAAACATTGTGAATATAACAATAAAGATATAGACAATAGTCTGAGGTGCCCGTGGTGTAATTGTTATCATCATAGGAAATGGACACAGTGACAAGAGTTCAAATCCTGGATGAGACTGATTACATTTCACATCGCACTAATACCCTTGAAAAAGGTATTAATCCAATTATTCTCCCTCCAGCTATGGGTAAATAGTAGGGCAGACTATGTTCTTAGCCTTGGTGAGGCAACTAGTCTAGGAGAAGGAAAACTCTGAATTCAAACCTGTTAAACTCTGCTTAAAAATTGACCTTGTGTTATATCCTACCCGAGCGGAGGGTTTGGTAAATATGATAAAGACAATAGTCCGAATATTCTAAATGATTGAAATATTCAACACTAAGATAAGATGGATTGATTGATTTTAACGGCATGCCAACTCATCTAGGATTATTTTATGCCAAGAGGTTAGGGAATCACATTCATGGTATGTTCATATTTATATTTTTTTAATAGTTGTTTCTTAAGATTTCTTTTTGTTTTTTTACACACACAGTCCAATCAAATATGAATAATTTTTAAATAGATCTATTTGATTCATTGATGAGAACCTAATAGGTACTACCACTCCAAGTTAGAGTGGAACTGGGAGTAATGGCAATGAAAGGTTTGATTTGGTTTGGTTTCCTTTTTCAAAAGAAACATATGTACTTTCCCACCCTTCCACACAAGTAGGATGTGACACAAGGTCAATTCTTTTAAACAAAGTTTAACTTTAGAATTTTCCTTCTTTTGGATTAGTTGCCATACCAAGATTAAAGAGCTGAGTCTGACCTACCACTTATACATAGCTGGAGGGAGAATTGTTGAATTCATACTTTTCCCAAAGGTATTAGCACAATGTGAAATCCAAACCACATCATTTAGGATTTGAACTCGGGTCACATTGTCCATTCCTTAAGACAATAACAATAACCAGTACACCAAAAGTGTCTCAAACACAAATGATATAGTGTATAGAATGTTATTGTGAGAGAATGAAAAAGAAGAAGACAGTGAAAGAGATGTAACATATTGACCCTTGACCAGTGGCAGACAGAGGGCTTTGGGCCCTCAGTGACCCACGGTTGAGCAACCAAGCCAAGATGAGGAAGAAGTGCTGCTATAGTCAGAAGAACTTGGGTCAATTGTAGCAGTCTGTCCCCGTCTCCAACTCACCTCTCACACACAACCAACATCAACCCTTTCAAGAATAAAGTGTGAGAGATATATCTTTATAAAGAAGTGTGTTCGTTCGTTCATTGAAGTCGTCATTATTGTTGACTATGTTTCCGCTTATATTTGTATTATGTATTGTGTAGTTGTATGTGGCAATACAACAGAGAGAGACTAAGTTATTATCCACACAAACACATCACATATTTTTATTTATCAATTAATTTTTAAAAAAAACATATATACACATATTTACTGTATATCAAGTAAGGTTTTGTGATACAATACTAATGAAATTTCTGATTACTTTGGTGAGCTGAAGTTTGACAATCTACATAATAGTCACCTTAAATTTTAAATAAGTAGATTATTGGTAGAATTGAATCGGAAGCAGATAGAACCCTGTAGACAAATCATTACTTCTATAGCACTAAGTGACATTATTTGGACAAGGAAAAAAGAGAATTCATTCTTAAAGCTGGTTGGTTGGTTTCTTTGTTTAATGGCATATCAACCTTTGTAGGTTATTTCAGGCCAAAGCCATTCTCCTAGAAGAACAGTGGTGGTACTATTTAACCCATAGCTGAGAGGATAAGGGGGTTCATACCTTTCCCAAGGGTATTTGCCTGAAAGTGAACGTAATAGCGCGACTGGAGTATGAACTCGCTTATTACGATTCTGCAGTCCATCACTTTAACCATTACACCATGAGGACACCCCCTTAAAGCTGGTTGAGGGTGATTTTCCATGTTGTAGCAGCTAAAGTTACATCATAATGAATTTAAACTTCAATTACACTACTAGATCCACTTTCAGACTAATACCCATGGAAAAGTTATGAACCCCACTTATCCACTCCAGCTATGGATTAAGTAGTACCAAAAGTGTTTGTCTACCAGGAAGGCTTCCACATTGAATAACCCATGAAGGTTGATATGACATTTAACAAAAAAATCAAACCAAACAAATCATATATATATATATAAGTATTAAATAACCAACAAGAGTTGATATGTCATTAAATAATAACCAAATCTAAGGCTAGATTTCAACAGCAGGACAAATTCAGATTACCTCCCCACTCAACAAATGGTGAGAGTGTTTGCCAATGGTCTGGGAGACCTGGGTTCAATCCTAGATCAAGTCATACCAACAACTCAAAAAATGCCACATTGCTTAACACTCAATATTATAAGGTATGGATCAAGGATAAGTAGAACAATCCAGGGAAAGGAGTAGTGTCCTACCCTACACCTTGGTGTAGTAGCTATTGAAAAAGGAGCCCTTAACTATGGTGACCCAACTTACTTATTTGTGTGTGTCTATAACAGTTAAGTATATATAAACAAAAGAAAATACATATATATTAAATTCCTTTGCTTAGGCTGAGGTTGTTGATGGCTGTGTGGTAAGATATCTGATTAGCATAAATCAGCCATGTTTTGATTCCAGCTTGAAGCACCTAACATGTCTAGCCACACTGATGAGTTGTGATACAATGAAACAGTCTGTCTGTGGATGATTATATATATATATATATATATATATATATATATATATGTGTGTGTGTGTGTGTGTGCGTATATATTAGTTGTTACATTTACTCAGATCAGTCTAGTTTGCCACAAGGCAAGATGTATGGAGCACTAGTTCACTGATATTGTCTGCATCACTTTTTTTCTTTTTCTTTTTTTTTCTTTTCTTTTTTTCCAAAAATAGCAAAGTCTAGTAAATTTAAAATAAAAAAACACATGGAAATTTACTGTTTCCTTTGTCAGGAATTCCAACAGGAAAACATGTTCCGTTATTCAATTGAAAGAAAGAAAAAATGAAGAACTGAAGGAAATGTTAATGGGTTTGTACTTACAGAATTGCAGGAAAGACCAAAAACATTTAAAATGACTTTTTAAAGTGTCAAATCACAGAGAATCAAATCATATGTCCTTTATTTTTACAAAACTAAGAATTAAATATCTATAATTATTTGGCAGTCAGTATACAAAAGACCCTCACAACTAGGGCCCCAGAGGGAAATTTTACAAAATCAAATAAGACTGCTTCCGAGCCCCAGGAGAGTAACTCCATTAAAAATTGACAATTTAAGATCCAAATTCAATAAAGATTATGGTCTCACATTAAATTGCAAAGGGCACCTCAGGTGATGTAATGGTTAGCAAGCTAGACTAGTAAACCTTCACAAGTGAGTTTGTGTCTCATTGGGTGCCCTATTCATACGGCCTTGTGCCACATCTAAGCAAAAAACTTAGTAAATTATAACATTAAATTGATAAATTTTAGTTTTTCTTTTTTTGTAGTAAAAAAAATGTTTATGATAAAATATGAACCAAGTCTACAGCTTTTTGTTGAAGTATAATTGAGCTTGATAGATAATCTCAGATTATTTGAGATTTTTTGTATCTTTTTTATTAATCTTTGGTCTAAATTCTACCAAATCTAAAGCTGAAATTTATCAACAATCTCTAGTTAAAAAGAAATTCCATTAAAATTCATAACTTAATGTTAGTTATTTGGTGTCTAATGGCATATGAACCCTTGTGGGTTACTTCATGCCAAATCCTGTTTTTAACACTAATAATTCTATTTAATATTAATAATTTGTTTGCACACAGTTAAACGGTTTCAAATACAGCCATCTAACACTAATAATTCTATTTAATATTAGTAATTTGTTTGCACACAGTTAAATGGTTTCAAGTAGTGCAAGTAACATGTGTAATTCTATTTATCAAATATTCCTGTGAAATATAAATAATTTGCATACAGCTGAACG
>CAUZXS010000606.1:47500-52815 GCA_963585895.1 Sepioteuthis lessoniana
ATTTACATAAAAATGGATTTGGCGTTAAAAAACCTACAAAGGTTGATACGCCATAAAACCCAACAAACCAAACCTACATAAAAAAAAATTTCCCATACAACAGTGGGGGTTGCACCAAACTCAATGTCTGCCTAGGGTCTCACACACTCTACTGACACCCTGTGCATCTTTGAATTTGAGACCTTTGGATCATAAGTCTCAAACGTTGCAGTCACACGACTAATTAAATCATTTTTTTGTTTGTTTTTTACTCAAAAGAAAATACAGCAAAACTCTAAAAAAAAAAAAAAAAAAAAAAAAATTTTTCTGTTCCTTTCAGATCTAAGGTTTTAAATACCTAACCTCATTGCAAAATTATGCAAGAAAAATTACAAACTAAAGGACAGAGAGAATAAAACAAGATAAACCTGACATACCTACCTATGTAAATAACCAGGAAAATGCAAAGAAGGGACACTCCTAACTGAGTGAAATACAAAATACTTTTTTTTTAAATTTAAAAAAAGGTGTGACATGCATTGTTTGTTTATATTAACATATTTATATCAACTTGGAAAATATTTGTAAAAAGAAGTGTAAAAAACTAAAAAAAAAAATTTTTTAAGACTTGACTTGACTTGACTTGACTTGACTTGTCTTGTCTTACCTGGTGAGATAAGAACCAAGAAAGAAATCCCAACCCACGAAAAGCTGATGTTGTCATATACTAAATTTAAGGACACATATGTCATAACAATTCTCATCTTACAAAATGTATAGGGCAATACAAGTTCAAATTCTGGAAAAGGCAGTTTGTGTCTCTCTTTTGTGCTTATGCCCTTTGGAAAGACATGAATAAATCTATTCTCTCTCCAGCTAGAGCAGACTGGGTTCTTCAGCCTTGGTTAGGCAACCAGTCTAAAAGGAAAATTCTAAATTCAAACCAGTTGTAGACATGGAGAGGAATGGGTTCTGCAACACTATGACACACACTGGCTCATTGGCCTAGTGAGTAGAGTGTTCGCCAATGGTCCGGGAGAATAGGGTCCAGTCCCAGGTTGCGTCGTACCAAAGACTTTAAAAATGGTACTTGATACCTCCTTGCTTAACACTCAGCAATATAAGGTACATATCGAGGGTATAGTAGAGCAATCCAGGGAAAGGAGTAGTGCCCACCCCAACAACTTTGTGTAGAAACTATTGAAAAGGGAGCCTTCTGGTCGCACTCGACTACAGTCGCCAACTTTACTTATACTTATATCAGTAACACTCCAACAACCAACAGGTTATGGAACCAAAGAGATTGTCTATATAACTAAATTTTATGAATTATCATCTTTATATACAAGGCCCCATTAGCATTCCCCTAAAAAGAGGTACCTCAGGCACCAGGCAATAAACCTAGCCCCTTCAATGAGGGTTAGAGCCTGTGGGTACGACCCCCTGAGGCTCGAGAATACCAGTTGAGGCACGCCTTGACTGACTCTTTGCGGAACCAGGACACACCTGACCAGATCTGTGTACCGACCAACACGGCCAACTGAAGTGTGCCTTAGTCTAGCACTGGGAGGAACTCAGTATTGGTCGTTCATCCAACCGACCAGACGAGCGTGGCACAAGACCTTTTTTTTAGGTGAGTCTGAGTGCAGGGCAGAAGCTCTCTAACTTAGGATCTGAGACTAACTAAATTATAGAATTTCAACAGGTTCAATTAATATTAAGTAAATAATCAAATAATATTGTAACCTTTCTAATTAGGTTCTTTGTATCATATCATATTTACCCAACCCCTCCGCTTGGGCAGGATATGACACAAGGTCAATTTTTTTAGCGGAGTTTAACAGGTTTGAATTCAGAGTTTTCCTTCTCCTAGACTAGGCTGAAGAACCCAGTCTGCCCTACTATTTACCCATAGCTGGAGGGAGAATAATTGGATTCATACCTTTCCCAAGGATGCAATGTGAAATGCAATCAGACTCTTCCAGGATTTGAACTCGTATCGCCGTGTCCATTTCCTGCAAGGATAACTATTACACCATGGGCATCTCCAATTAGGTTCTTTGTATGATCAATTAAAAAGCACAACAATAATTGAAATCTAAAACTTAGCTTAATCTGGTACAAGGCTAGAAACATTGAGTATTCAGTGAATAATAATACTGCTTGTGTAGCTCATTGACCATTATATTATATGAGATACCTGAGTAAAACCATATGTTGAAACTTATGCACTTAACATTCCTAATAAAATATAGCAAGTGTCATTTTCTGTAGTTACTGAATGACATAAAGACAGAAACGTTTTGTATTTATTAGGCATTTCAGAATTTTACATAATCTCAAAGACAAACAGCCTACACAAAAAGGAAAATTGTTGGATTATGAGATACTGTAAATAGTAAATGAATGGTATCCATTATCCTCGTAAGAACCAGATAATTCCTTTTTTACCAATAACTTGGACAGTGAAACAAGTTTTTATCTATCTATCTATATAAGTATTATTTGGTCCAGTTTAACCGGAGTTGGGAGTAATTCCATCAGGACAAGAAAACTATTCAAAAGTGAACATTTAAATTTTCCTGGCAAAGAGCTCAATATAACAGACATTACAGAGCAATAATTTCATTAAGAAAAAACACAAACAAGTCACATTAGGATTATAAATTTATTTCCATCCTGTTATGTTTTAATTTAACAGGACTTCTTCAGAAGATCTGAAGAAGTCCTATTAAATTTTTTTCATGTTTTTTGATTTTATCAAAAACACATAACAGGATGGAAATAAATTTATAATCCTAATGTGACCAGTTTGTGTTTTTTCTTAATGAAATATATATATATATATATATATATATATATATATATATATATATATTACTAAAATTATCATTGTTTGTACATATATAAAAACATCTGGGAGCTGAAATAATTTAAGACATAAAATAACTTAAAATTCTATTTCTACCATAGCATCAATACATAAAGATGATCGAATTACGTTTTTTTCTTTTTTTAAATGAAGCTTAATATGAGGGTCATTCAACAAAAAAGGAAATTTTGCCAAAAGTGTCTGCAATGATAAACACTGTTTACAGTTGCACTTTTTTTAAGTAAATCAATAGTCATGGGTTCTTTCACATCCCAGAAGACAGCATAATCTTCTTTACTGACTGCTGTGCCCAGAACTTTATCTTTACAGGAGAGTCAGAATATTTTCACTCTATTGACTGTCTTTTCAATACAGGTTTGTAGTGACAAACCTATTTTTAGCCCATTCGCAAACATCTTTTTTCGACTAAAAATTTGAATATATTTGAACTGAAGATTATTTATGTCCATATGATAAAAATCTAAAAGGTTTTCAAGCCAAGAAATCCTTAAATGCAGTTTCTACTTCTCCTTTGAAATGGAATGTTTGTGGTGCTAAAAGAAAAAAAAAAATGTATCCAGATGCTCAAAAAATGGTGGGTGAGAGATCAAGAGAATATGGTGGATGTAACAAAGTTTCAGATCCAAAGTCAGAGAGCTTCTGCCTTACGCATAGCCCCACCTAAAAAAAAAGCCTTGTGCCACACTCATCTGGTCGGTGGGATGAACGACCAATACCGACTTTCTCCCAGTGCTGGACTGAGGCACACTTCAGTTGGCCGCATTGGTCGGTACACAGATCTGGTCAGGTGTATCCTGGTTCTGAAAGGAGTCAGTCAAGGCTTGCCTCAACCGGTATTCTTGAGCCTCAGGGGGTCGTTCCCCCAGGCTCTAACCCACATTGGAGGGGCTAGGTTTATTGCCTGGTGCCTGGGGTATATCTTTTTAGGGGAATGCCAACAGGGCTTGAGGCATTTTTGAAGCTGCTGAGCATATCTGAGCTTTGGCCCTGTGCTCGGACCCACCTAAAAAAAGGCCTTGTGCCACTCTCGTCCAGTCAGTAGGATAAATGACAAATGCCGACTTTCTTTCAGCAGTCAAACCTGACAGTTCAGACGGACACTTCTATCTGTTGTACAAACACTATTCACGTATGTTCGGTTTATTCAATACACTTGTTCAACCTACTTTCTCTTCTTCTGCGTCTTCTTTCTGGCCCCTAACAGGCCATAACAATTTATAGATAAAAAGTTTTCAAAATCAATGATAGAGCTTACATAGATCTAAGTTCAACTATCATCGACACAGAGTCAACAGCACTTGCTGACAGTCAGTTTCTCCCCCATATGATCATCAGACCAAAAGTTCTAAGTCTGATGATTGCATAGGAGAGACTGACAGTCAATAAGTACAGTTGACTCTGTCTATGGTTGTTTGACTTAGATAATATAAACATATATTACAACAGGGTATGGTTGTCACTATCTCACTTGGTGGGTTAGTAGCAGACCAAATGCAGTATAATTCGGAGAGTGCTCAATATCTGTGATAGAGATAATATAATAATAAATAAATATAAATAAATTTTTATATATATTCAGTAGCATGGATACTTATCTGCAACCACTGGTTTCATGTTGTCTTTATACAGCAATCATCGGGTAGAAGAAAAATATACATACGCACACACATATACACACACAATATTTTCAATTACAAAATAGAATAAAACAGGATTAAAACTCATGACAGATTTTCATATTGCTGATCCTCAGGTGATAAATGTCGATACAGTCACACCTGAGGATAGGCCACAAGAACACTTTTGAAATTTGAGAGTTTTTATCCTGTTTCATTTTATTGTGATATTGCTCAACATTTCTACATGCACATCACTGTAATTTACTGATTAAAAAAGTTTTTAGCATTTTAAACTTTAATGATAATTTTAATTTATATATAAAGCAAGGCTCTTCAAATGAATTGAGCTCTCAGTAGCCATTAAGCAAATATATGTAAATAAAAAAAACAAACAAATGTGATACATAAGTGTTTAAATTTCCTTCGCTTGCACTGGTTTCCTCGTGGCTGAGGGGTAGAATCTTGGATTGGTGTTATAGTCAGCCAGGTTTCGATCCCAGCTTCGGGAATCTAGCCTGTCTAGCCACACTGATGAGTTCTGATATACATAGACAGACTGTTTCGTTCTGACACTATATATATAAGTAAAAGTTGGCAATCATAGTCGAGGACAACCCAAAGGTTTTTTTTTCAATAGCAACTACACCAAGGTGTAGGAGAGGCTGCTACTCCTTTCTCTGGATCGCTCCACTTGACCCTTTATCTGTACCTTATCATGCTCAATGTTAAGCAAGGCGGCATTAAGTACCATTTTTTGAGTCTTTGGTACGACTCGACCTGGTATTGAACCCAGGTCTCCCAGGCCATTAACAAACACTCTACCC